>CM029018.1:41473768-41601932 GCA_016801055.1 Panax notoginseng | reverse complement strand
TATATATATATATATATATATATAATATATATATATATAATATATATATAAATATATAAACTGTGTGTCGAACTCTGTTCGATGAGCCTAAACTTACGTCTGGTGCGTTTAATTGCTTTTATACATATGTAATTTATATATATGAACTGTGTGTCGAACTATGTTCGATGAGCCTGAATTTTATATCCGATTCGTTTAATTGCTTTTAAATATATATATATATATATATATATATATATATATATATATATATATATATATATATATTTACATTTCGTCCCGCCTGGAGTTTATTTCGTGACAGTTGACCGTTTTTATTGCTTTCTGTACATTTAGTCCCGCTTGGAGTTTCCTCCGTGGCGGTTGATCGCTTTTACAGCTTTATTTATATTTTTGATCCCCCATGAAGGTGCTTCATGGCGGTTGATCATGTCAATATATATATATATATATATATATATATATATATATATATATATATATATATATATATATTTACCACTTTTATATATCTACATTTTCGATCCCCCATGGAGGTGCTTCGTGGTGGTTGATCATGTCTGTATATATATATTTACAGCTTTTATATATATAACTACTTACTGCGTTCATATCAATTGCGGCATCATATGAGCCTAGGAATCATGTGATCACAGATTCAGTCCATTGATTCTAGATTCGATTCCTATGATGGACATTTTCAGCTGTAAGCAGCTTGTAAATTATTCACGGTGTTTGGATTTTCTCAGATGGTTTTCATACCCACGAGGAGTTCGGCACTGTTTTGTACATTATTTTCTCGAAGATGCTTCGCATCTCGAAAATAAAAAATAATCAAGCCGAACATTTAATAAAATGAAAGTATCAAAAGCCTCAATTACTATTGAGCACAGGGTTTGAAAAACTTCTTTTTACAAAACATCACTGCTATATCTTGTTTAAAATTGAATTTTTACACAAATTCAAACCCTTGTATATAGGTGCAAACGAGGCATAGCACTACTTCCAAATAATAGCACATTGACCCACACACACACACATTCATATAACAGTTTCTTGAAAAGTGGCGGTCACCGTGGCAACACGGATGTCGGGGGGTGCCTAACACCTTCCCTCCGCATAATCAAGTCCCGGACCCTAATGAATCTCGGTTTCACAGACCCGTTTAGCAGTGTCACATCGCTGGGTCAATGTGCAAACCTTTTCTCGGTTGTGTTGGTACACCCCATTAAAAAACGAACTACCGACTCTTAACAGTCCATCGTCGACATTACACATGTCGGACCTTTTTCACATATTTTTTCAAACAAATCTCACCTAAAAAGAGAACACAAAAGAACAAGACTAGAAAAGGGACAAGTAAAAATCCCGATGTCGACAGGTGGCGACTCTGATGGGGATTCCATTAAGAGGACTTAAGCCTCTATTACAAGCTTTTTAAAATTGTTATATGCTTGTGTGTGCATGTTGCATTTACATTTGATGAATGTGTACGAATGCATTTTTACTGCACTATAATATATCTATCTGTGATATTAGTGCTTCGCACATGTCATCATTTTCATAAACGGTGAGACACGTTGTATGTGAATGTATGCTGTGTGGTTCCTCCACCAGGAGGCTATCCTGTCGGTGTTTGATTACTGGACTCGTAGGAAGACTAATTCCAACGAGGCTCAGGAAAGGCACCACCCAAATTCGCTCTAGTTGAAAGACCAGATTAACTTCCCATTGAGTAAATTGCGATGATTTGGGAACCTTCATACCAAAAAGCCGCGAGAAACCTAAGATAGGTTAGCCTCTGATAAACCAAACGCAGAGGAAAGTATCTTCACACTTTCTCGTTTCAAATTACTCGTAAAGTCAATTACTTATAATTTGATTCCATATTCATCTCCATGTAATGAGAAATATGAAGACAAATGTGCATATTTAAATTAACATGCTATCCTGTATTACAAACAGCTAACATCCGTTTTGCAGGATAATAATCCTAAAACGGACACATCACATAGCATGTAAACATTTACACAATCCCTAATATTAAACTATGCAAGTTTTGTCACGGGGAAGCATTCGGACCTATTACCCGGTCAAAATCCAAAAAGGCTGTGACGCCCCCAAAATAGGTATACATCACCCATTCTGAGTCGTCAAATACATGGTACAGAAATAAATACAACTTCATTAATACAATTGTAGTTCAAAATACGACAACACATAAACTGTGAGTTTGAAGACAAATATTGTCTAATAGATAGTATTAAAACTCAAAAGGAGTCCTCATTACAATTATTGATACACTATTTTACAAAAATAGCGAGGACTGCTAAAACAACTTTCTAGAACCATCACTCCATACCCCGGCTAGTTCCTGCTATATTCTCACCTCCTGAGAAGAAAAATAGAATAAAAAAGAAAAGGGTGAGCTCAACTAGCCCAGTAAAGAATATTATGACTAAGATAATATACAACAAATTATCAATAGTCTTCAACAGAGAAAAATATGATAGAATATAATAGACAACAAATTTTAGATTAACAACTGCAGCGGAAATAACAATTCATTAGAAGAGTTAAGTAGAGAATGAAATCTACTATCATTTATGAATTCAAAAGTCCATCATCAATATTTTATCCCTGTAACATCAATCAATATACATCTTGAATCAAATATTCATCTTTGCACTACAGGCCAAAGAAATTCATTTGTATCACCCGTTGGTCATGTTCATCTCAACACCTGTTCATCTTTGCATTACGGGCCAAAGATATTCATTAAGTAATCATTCATCTTTGCACTACAGGCCAAAGATATTCATCAAGTATCATCATTAAGGACTGAGGATGATGAAAAATATTTTAGAGAACGAATCCAGTAAGATAAAAGGACAAAGATTAGAGATTCGTACTTTAGATAATTCAAGTTTAAAAAAATACTCAATAATAAATCATAATGGAGTAAAATTCAAGAATGAAGATCAAAACATGGATACAATCAAAGATAGTAACCATATTAGACATCTGGGACAAAGAAGAGAAAATTTTATTTTTCGGTGAATAGTATCGTATTTGTGAATAGTGCCGTATACGTGAATAGTACCGTATACATGAATAGTAATCCTGACACAAAAAAGTAGAAACTCCACAATAAAATTTATATCAATATTTCGGCATAATGATATTGAAGAAAATAACATCTCTTACCTCAAAATAACAGTATTTCTGATCGAAATATCGGATGTAAAGCAGAAGGAAACTTGCACTGAATAACAACTCTCAAAGTATCTAAATACTCATAAAATACGCTCGATAATAGAGAGAGAGAGAAAACTTATTTCTGGTGAGATTTTCAATTCTAATCTAAGCACCTATTTATAGGAAAATGCTAGAACGCCAAAGGAGACTAAATTAATAAAATAATAATATTATTTTCTACGCATGCCACAAGCCACCTACCAGCCCTCCACATTTGAAATTCAATTCAACACATTTTATCAACAAAGGACAAAAGTGGGTCCCAACCCTAATTTTAATAAAAATATTTATTTTTCGAAACTTCAATAATTCATATAAAATAACCCTTTTATCAGAAAAATATGAATTTTTTGTCCATTCCATAGGAAATTAAATTCTCTACAACTTTGTAGCTTTAAGTTTTTCCAAATTCCAAACGAAAAATGCCCGAAATCTACATACAGACGATTTTTAATACCTCCATTCCGACAAAATACTGATAAAACACCTCAACATTAATTCTTTCATTTATATCCACATAAAATAAATATATCCATCATTTATATCCACATAAAATAATTATTTTCTTATCATATAAATTAATAATTAATTATTCACAAATAATATTATAGAATCACAATTATGACAACCAGGTCGTTCCCAGAAAAGAGGGGGCTTTCTGATAAGGATTTCTCCTTACTGGCGCGTAATTAGTTGACCAAACCTCTTCTTAGACAGAACTTTCTTAGACATTGCCAATAATGCTATCTAATAATATTATTCAAATAATATGAATTATTGATCTGATAATGAGAAATACTGTGCAGTGACAATTATTGAAACAACAATAATATAAAATATCAACGTATCATTTATTGAACTAATAAAATAAAATATTGAACAGTAATTACTGTAACAATTATTGAGTAGTGCCTTCTTACGTAAGAATTAATAATTCAAAAATACTGTGTAATACCGTGTGCTACTGTTCAACCACGCGTATTACTGTATTTTAACCACCGGGTATTCCAACAATGTTAACGGTAACAATTACGCCGTTATTTATAAAAACTCAAACTTGTCGTTTTCTTCATCCGACCGTTTTCCGTTATGGGACCCACAAATGGCTGCGCCGTCGTATGAATATTCCCCAACAGTAAGAATATTCTACGACCAAACGAATATTCCCCGACAACAATGAATATTTTATAACCACTTGCTTATTTTGTAAAATTTACACATTTCACCCATAACCACAACATTATATCAAATTAACTCATTATTATTTTAAGATAATGAATAGAGAAAATTCAATTTTATTTATAATAAGTTGGGGTCTTACAAAGGCCACAGGCCTACAGCCAATCATGTCTTAATCTAACTAGTCTAATCCAGTTTCTCATGAAGAATTTGATGGATTAAGTAAACAAATAACAGATTTGGCTGTTCTGCTTAAAGAACTACATCAGTCTACTCAAGGTACGAAGATACCTATATATGCTGAATCCTCTACACAAGGAGGAACCTAAGGTTCTGATCAAGCCATTACAGTACCTATGCTCCAGTTGGATACAACCAACAAAATTCATGATTCCACCCATCTCAAAGAAGATCTAAACACCAGTGACATCAAGAAAAAGGTCCTTCAAATGGAAGAAACCCTTCGTTCTATCAAAAGAATTGGAGCACATGTGAGTGTATCATATGCTGACCTCTGTATATTCCCTGGTGTTCATTATCCAGAGAAGTTCAAAACTCATGATTTCAAAAAATATGATGGGTTAGGAGATCCCTACATACATTTGAAGGTATTTATTGGAGAACTTGGATCTTATGCAGAGGACGAGAAGCTTAGAATGTAGCTGTTCCAAAAGAGTCTGACTGGAGAAGCCCGTTCGTGGTATACCAGATTAGACAACTCAAAGATCCATAGCTGGGAAGAGCTAGCTCATGCCTTCTTTACACAATACAGCTTCCAGTCTCAGATGGCTCCTGACCGGTATCAGATTACCAAGGTTAAGAAACAGTCTAATGAGTCTTTCAGAGAGTATGCTCAAAGGTGGAGGGGCCTTGCAGCTCAAGTGATTCCTGCTATGATAGAGTCAGAAATGGTTATGACCTTTAACGACATACAAGAAGCTCCTTTCTATGAGAGAGTTTTAGCTGGCATTGGTAAACTATTTTCTAAAATGATTAAACATGGAGAGATGGCTGAGATGGGTGAGATGGGATTAAAGTCAGGAAAGATTCAAGACCTAACAGCTCTTAAAGCTGTTACTGAGAACATCCAATCTGGAACTTATGAAAATAACCCCCGGAGGGTCCATAAAAAGAAAGATGAGGATATTTCCTTGATACTCCAAGGTCAAAAGGGCAATCAAAATATGCCTATTCAAAGGAGAAATTACACTCTCTTTCAAGCACAGTCTTCAAACCCTCCATTGACTAAAGGTGGAGAAGCCAAACGCCCACGAGTGTTCATACCCCTAGGAGACTCACTAGAAAACATTCTCAATCTTCTAACCACTCAGAAGAAAATTACGCATCTTCTTCCCACCAGCTAACCCTAATGGGAGGGGCTTCAATGCTGCTCGGAAATGTGCTTATCATGCCAGAGCACCTGGACATGATACTCAAGATTGTTGGGCCTTAAAACATAAGATCCAAAATTTAATAGACAACGGTGAGATCGTGGTCACCAAACCAGATCAACCTCACGTACAAGACAACCCTCTTCCCCCACACAAAGAGGAAGAGGTCAACATGATTAATTGGAGTAATGGACAAAGTTCCAAATTTAACTGTGAATCATCCCAGATCATCAAAGACGGTGTTGACAAATGGGATTATGCAAAGTTCCAGTTTATGATGGAACGAAAGATGAAAGCTCTATGTAAGTAGATTGAGCAATTGGCAGAACTGGTGACCTATCAGCATCAAGTCACACGCCAATTAATTAGCCAAGAGCATGCTAGTCTCCTTCCATTGGTTATGAATACTCCATCGTCACCTTCAAAATATGAAACATTAGAGGATAAAGTGACGAAGAGAGTAACTGCCAAAGCCCATCAGGATTTTGCCAATAAAAGGGAATTCTCATACCTAGGCCAACCTATGGAAGAGATACTTCAGATGGTAATCAATGAAGGAAAGGTCATTCCCCTTCTACCTCCAATCAACCCACGTTTAGGACGGTTCAATTCTGATGGAGTATGTCAATATCACTCCCATTCTCGCGGTCATAGCACAGAAGAATGCTGGGCACTCTGCCACCTTATTCAGAATCTAATTGATAGCGGTGTCCTGCAATTGGCAGACAACGATATTGTGCTATTTGAGAGTGAAAATACTTGTCCTACTAAATGGAAGGAATTGGTAGCAGTTATATCCATTGAGGCTGATATTGACCTTGAGATTTTTATTTGTCCCTTTTCGTTACCTATTTTTTGTGTTCTCATGTTAGGTGAGATTTATTTAAAAAAATAAGTGAAAAACGTCCGACATGTATAATGTCGACGATGCACTGTTAAGAGTCGCCAGTTAGTTTTTTAATTGGTTGTACCAACACAATCGAGAAAAGGTTTGCACATTGACCCAGTGATGTGACACTGCTAAACGGGTCGGTGAAACAGAGATTCATTAGAGTCCGAGGACTTGTTTATGCGGAGGGAAGGTGTTAGGCACCCCCCGACATCCGTGTTGCCACGGTGACTATCACTTTCCAAGAAACTGTTATATGAATGTGTGTGTGTGTGTGTGTGGGTCAATGTGCTATTATTTGGAAGTAGTCCGAGGCCTCGTTCGCACCTATATACACAGGGTTTGAATTTATGTAAAAATTCAGTTTTAAACAAGATATAGCAGTGATGTTTTGTAAAAGAGGTTTTTCAAACCCTTATGCTCAATAGTATTTGAGACCATTTATACTTCCATTTTATTATTAAATGTTCGGCTTGATTGCTTTTATTTTCGAGATGCGAAGCATCTTTCAAGAAAATAATATACAAAGTAGTTCCGAACTCCTCATGGGTATGGAAACCATCGGAGGAAATCCGAACACCGGGAATAAATTTACAAGCTACTTACAGTTGAAAAGGTCCATCACGGAAACCGAATCTAGATTCAGTGGACTGAATCTGTGATCACATGATTCCTAGGCTCATATGATGCCGTAATTGATATAAACGCAGTAAGCAGGTATATATATATATATATATATAAAAGCTATAATATATATATATATATATATATATATATATATATATATATATATATATATATATATATAATATATATATACAGACATGATTGACCACCACGAAGTACCTCCACGGGGGATCAAAAATATAAATAAAGCTGCAAAAGCAATCAACCGCCACAGAGGAAACTCCAGGCGAGACGAAATGTATAGAAAGCTGTAAAAAACGGTCAACCGCCACGAAGTAAACTCCAGGCGGGATGAAATGTAAATATATATATATATAAGCATATAAACGCACCGGATATAAAATTTAGGCTCATCGAACAAAGTCCGACACAGTTCATATATATAAGTATATATATAAGAAAGTAATTAAACGCACCACACGTAAGTCTAGGCTCATCGAACAAAGTTCGACACACAGTTCATATATATAAGTATATATATACGAAAGCAATTAAATGCACTAGACGTAAGTCTAGGCTCATAGAACAGAGTTCGACACATAGTTCATATATATAAGTATATATATATGAAAGCAATTAAATGCTCCAGACATAAGTCTAGGCTCAATCAAGGCATAACTCGATAATGTTAGTCCATATATATATATATATATATATATATATATATATATATATATATATACAAACTGAAATTAAACCACGGACCGAAGTTCGGGCATACACACGCAACACGACTCTCAATGTGAAGAATAATGTGTGCAAAGATGAAGAGAAAGGCTTTAAAATGTGTAAGAAGGCTTACAGTGGGCTGGCAAAGAAGACTTCAATAACTTGAAATGGATGAACACTGTGCTCCCGCCGGTAAAAAGTAGCTATATATGAGCTTACAAGTGTTTAAAATGAGAAAGCACTCAGTTTGGGGTGTGTACAGAGAAAATTGGATAGGGCTTCATCGCCTTTTTCTCTTATAAAATGGCCACTCCAAGCCCTTTATTTATATAGGGGGGAGCCGTAGGTGTACCTACGGCTGCCCGGGGTGCCTCGGGCTTTGCGGGTCCTGCCATCTCGAAGTACGTGCACGCGTGCAACGTGATGTCCGCTCAAACTTTTAGAATTACAATTTGAACATCCGACTGAGGTATGTAAGACCTATTTTGGATTGCCGTTGTCGAGAGTTACGCAATGACATGGGATTAGAGGTTGTACGAAGTCAGAAAGATGGGACGGTGCCCTCTGATCTTCATGCTTCAAATTCTATCCATTATATGCGTAATAGTCACTCGGAATTGGTTTTCCTTGGCTCTTATGGGACATTGCTGTGTAGAAATGTATGTCTAAAATGTTGAGATGGCATGATGTGGCGTCAAGGTGGCAGGATGACTACTTTTCCCCTCACCGGGGTTATCTCCAGTTTGGGCTGATAAAGCAGACGTTTCTCAGGATTATCTCTGAGATTGGACTGCTGTAAGTATTGAAGGTTCTCAATGTCATCTCTGAGGTGTGCCTGTCTTCCTGGTGTTATTGCCAGGTCTTGTACTGAGTGCCTTGGTGTAAGCACCGAGGTTAAAGCTGATTGCATGCATTTGAAATAAGCATTTTTGGGGTTATCTCCAGGACTGCAACTGCCTTCCTTGGGGTTATCTCCAAGGTTGGAATCTGCTACTCCCAGTGTTGGGACTGAGACGAAATATCTCAGGGTTATCTTTGGGATAAATCGGTCTTCTCCAGTATTAGAACTGCAGGCCTCGGGGTTATCGCCGAGGTTAGAACTGTTACTCCTGGTGTGTGTTCTAGGGCTAAAACTGAGCTTCTGATAGTATTCAGACTGGATATGAGCTGTCTTCCAGGGTTATCTCTGAAATATCAGTAACAGGTGTGCAGAAAATTTTGAGTGTCTAAAGATGCCCCTCTTTATCATATTCATGCAATGCAATGGCATGGATAAGATAAAGAATCCTCGACACTTGAAATGCAACGGATAAACATGATGGTATATGAAGCAATATGATACAAATGTATGATGCATATGGATTGCTTTCCCACATGTTGGGGATAATTGCCGGTTCCTTGTTGCTTCTACCGGTGATGGTAATGACGGCAAGCTTCGATGTATGATCCAAACCTATTAGGATGTTGACGTTGGGGCTATCACCAAAGTCCTTAATCCTGGATACAGACTTTACTCCAAAGATGTGCCTTTCGTGTGTAAGAGATTTGTGGGGATAAAACTTCATCTATTTGAGGATGTGTATAACATATTCCATCATCGATCCTCCCCGATGATGTTGATCCTCCCTAGTTTGTATCGCCAGGACATATCAATGTTCTGTTGGATTTACTGCTAACAGTATGTGTTGTCAGGGCTGCCCGACCTTCGTTGACGTGTAAATCAACGATTGACCACGCGTTGTAACCCCCGTCGGGGATCTATTAGATCATCGTTGATGTGTGTATCAGCGGATGAACTCCCTGCTAGAGATGAATGCCAAGGCTGCTTGACCTTTGTTGATGTGTGCATCAACAAAAAATATACGTTGTAGTCCCCACCGGGGATCTCTTGGATCATCGCTAATGTGTGTATCAGCGGAACATGCGTTGTAACCCCCGCCGGGGATCTCTTGGATCATCGCTGATGCGTGTATCAGCAGAACATACGTTGTAACCCCCGCCGGGGATCTCTTTGATCATCGCTGATGTGTGTATCAGCGGAACATGCGTTGTAACCCCCGTCGGGGATCCATGTTGGATCATCATTGATGTATGTGTAAACGGATGATATACGTTGTAACCCCCATCGGGGATCTATTTGTGGTAAGATGACCACGCGTTATAACCCCCGCCGGGGATCTGTTGGAAAGGATTAGGGTGACGACCATGAATTGACGGCATTGGACCTATGTGTGGTATTGCCGAATGTGATCTGCAATGACTTGGATCATTGGTATAGTATACCCTGTGTTCAGACGAATACCAATGAATGATATGAAAGCCACAATCGTGCCCAGAAAAAACTAGAATTTCAGGCTATTCTGCTCAATCGCGTAGCGTTTTTATCCTTGGTTTGGCCTTTTCAGCTTGTGAGAACTCCTTTGCAACTCAAACTAGACCGATCCGGAGGGATAGGACCCATATAGGGGTGCCGAAGGTACACCTGCTACAGCTGCAGATGGACCTGTGGCCAATCGTGGATATTAAAATCCTGCAGGTCGCTTTCATAAGTCATTTTTAAGTTACGCCGCGAAGGAAATCTGAGAGGTCTTCTTCAGATCTGCTGAGTTCGGACGTCTTTCTGTAAATTCTATCATCGTACAAGTGTTCTACACTATCATGGTAATGTATGCATGTACTCTTTTCCAGTTTTTATCCGTTGGAAAATGACTTATCACATTAAATGGATTTAGGCACATAGTAGTGATTATGTATGCTCAAATGACTTGATAAAAAATATTCAACATAGTAAATGTTAGTATTAAACCATGCTGAACATAATGATGTGAAAAAATTTAACTTTTGAAACAGTCAAATTGGCACCTTTTTTTTTGCTATTTCTTATCCTATTTGAGGACAAACGAGCAAAGGTAAAAAAGCAAAGTAATCCTATAATTAGGCTACCCTTATGGATTGATGACTTTGATTTTTTAATTTAAATTGTATTTATATGACTGTGGGCAGGTGTGCTACTGAATGGCCACCTAGTCATGCCTATGTGCATGTCGATAATCCTATTTATAGAGGAAACTATGGCAAAATTTTCCAAAATATAGGCATTGAGTAGTCATGTATATTTAACTCTACTGTAGTTGTATGTTACAATAACGCATGCATGCATGTAGTCATTAAATGTATTTTGAAAAGCTCCAGGTTAGAAAATACCACACCCCTTCTGATGTGATTTGGAGACTTGTTGTCCAGATATTATGGATACGGATCAGCCGAGTAGTTCCCGCAGGACCACTTTTGGTGTACAGAGGAAGCCTTCTAAAGTGCCTCAACCCCGTTCCGTTAGACAGCCTCGTCGTCTAGTGGAGGCGGTGATACGCCCAGTCTGGGTTGATGTGCCGGACGTTGAGGACGAGGAGGAGGATGTTTCGGTTACGGACCTCGCTCCTGCTGCGCATGTTCCCCGTAGGGACCTCCTGAGTATTCAGGTGGCAAACCTAGAGCTTCTGGGTGAATTGAGTAGACATCCCACGATGTATTTGCACGCCAACGAGGTATAACGTTTAGATCTTAATCTTCCTTCTTTCCTATTGATGAGGAGTAAAGGATTATGATGTTGATCTGTATTTTACAGGTTCCCGATTTTACATAGCCTCGATGGAACTGGTTCAACATTCACTCCATGTACCAGGCTCTGCATCTTGACTATAGAGTGATTGTGCATGACTGGGGATTTAGAGCATTCTTTTCCATCCTTTCCCGCCGTTGTTCCGGGGTTACCTCAGGGCATTGTCTGAGCGCTGGTTTCACCAGACTCAGTCTCTCCATTTACTGGATTGTGAGGTGATGATGACACCGATGGATTGGCAGTTTATCACAGGTATGGAGTTTGGAGGGGCGCTAGTGCCTTGGACGACTGATAATACCCCGACTACCGTTAGATCTTTGTTAGGAGTTCCGGTGGAGGTGCGCAAGGGCAGGACTATCCGTACGGGTCCTTTGAGCGTAGATGCTATGAGTGGGCTATTGAGTGAGCCCATACCAGCTGATGTTAGAGTCAGGGATCACATTCTTCGGTGATTATTCGTGATGATCATTAGGGGCTGCTTCATAGCAGATAACTCTTCTACGGTGTCGTTCGCTTTGATCAGCGCCACGCGACATGTGGACCGTATAGGAGAGTATGATTGGGGCTCCTACACCTTTGCCTATTTCCTCAGGGGCATGCGTATGCGCTCGCAGGGATTGACCGAGGCTTGGTTAGGATTTTACCCATTTCTGCTGGTAAGTATTTCTCTTGTCATTTACCATGTATAGGTTAAGAGTATTAACTGATAGTAGATGTTTGCCTTTGTGTTGGTAGTTTTGGGCCTATCAGAGGCTCTTATGTTTACGTCCAGTGAGTGTATTAGGGTTGGATACCTACCCACGAGGATGGAGATGGCATCATTCCATACTACCGGAGGTCCCCGTAGCTGAGGGTTTCACTCATTGTCGCCTACAGTTGGAGTTGTTGACAGCGGATGTCATCACATGGATTCCATATTCCGGCGAGCATTTGGAAATTGGATTTGAGGATAGGTACCCGACTGGTTTCGAGTATGTGATTTCCACTCGTAGGGTTCCTCTCTTCACAGATGGAGGATGGGAGCTCTATTTAGGAGAGCGTGCTATTAGGAGCACTATAGGAGAGATCCGTATACCGTTCTTACCTCATGTCAGGCGTTATTGGCCTGTATCGCAGTCACCCATCATTGATATCCCATTGTTGGGTGTTGACGATTTTGTATTGTCAGAGGGTCCTTACACTCAGGATGTATTCCAGCATTGGTGGATCCCTTGTACCTTTGGAGCCCAGACCCGTGCCACTTAGTTCATGGGGGATATGGTTCCAGGATCCGTAATGATGACGAATTGGCTAGCCTGTGTCTAAGATCCGACTCATATGACACAGATTGATAGCTTGACCCAGCGACTGAACTGGGCATATTTCTTTATCCGGCATTTGGGCAGAGATCCAGCAGAGGCAGATTCATTTGATCCTTCCAGCTTAGGAGTTGGCCCCTCAGATGACCCATTTGGCTTTGTCGGCGTAGATCCTCCTTTATATAGGCCTGACATCCCTGTTGATAGAGATCCAGTGACTCAGGAGGAGTTACATCAGGTGGACAGGATTGATGATGTAGATATTGACACCATTATCTTCTTCTGATGTGTATTCTTGTTATCTCTTTTGATAGGCCTCTGTTAGCTAATGGGTGGCTGTGCCCCATTCTCGCTATATTTTTTGATAGGCCTCTGTTAGTAGTAGGGCGTCTGTGCCCCATTTCCCTGTATTTTTAGCTGTACAGAGATGATGTATATAGATAATGATATACTTAGGAATGTATGTACAGTTTTCTATTCCCTATATCATATTGTCATCTATTATCTGTTATACATGTATCATGTTATGCATATGTATGTATGTCCAGAGATATTCAATATTGACCCCTGGATGGTATTATGATACGACCCACACAGATGTCTCCTTCGATAGTCAGCCGCATAGATCACACCCCACCATTATTGGTGGTATCCCGTCTGAGATATTGGTATGATAGTATGTCACCCTCAGATAGGGTGACCGTAGATCAGCTGTTGGAGCATACCATGACCCTTTTGATGTTTCAGGTTCTTCCAGGATTTATGGAGGGCATGCTGGAGCACTGGGTACCGGAGAGGCAGGTTTTTTGGTTTAGGACCCAAGAGTTGACTCTGACTTTGGAAGAGTATGCACGTTTGACGATGCTGCCACTTGACAGATCTTGCGTGCATATGGCCATTGGTGACATGAGCCGTCAGTTTATGACTCCCACCGGGTTGAGGCAGAGAGTTGTGCAGGATGAGATCACATCTGTCCACGTGATATCCCCGCATTTTCTGATTGACAGATTTGGCTATGAGGACAGCTATGCTCGGTATTCTGGGGATTTCACTATACCCGAGGACCAGTGGCATTTGGCCAGAGTGGATGCATTGATGCTGTGTGCATTATCATATGTGTACATGCCACGATACATGGACGAGTTGGACATCGATGTTATTATGGCAGTGAGAGTTCTCAGGGAGGGTCGTACCATTATTCCGATGATCATGGCAGAGACACTGAGGTCGGCCACATTCTACAGCACTTACCCTACAGGGATATTCACAGGCAGTTCGGTCATGCTGTACGTGTGGTTTATGTCACACCTGAGACCGATTGGCACATTCAAACGACACGGGTATTATTTTACCCATGAGATATCTATGTCTTATTCCTTCCAGCTTACGGAGTGTATAGATCCTGCATCTTGGTCCATTTTCTTAGCCAGGATTGTAGATTCATTTGCTATCTTGTCGTGTTCAGGGCTCAGTTCACCCTACAGTTTCGTTACTCATGCTCCGGGCATGGATTATCTCCCTTTAGCTGGTTTGAGGGGCATGACTACCTACCACCCACTGGCCATGATGTCACAGTTTGACCAGTTCCAGGACTTTCATCCTTTTGATGGGGCATTAGGTCAGCGCTTAGCTTCTCGCCATCTATCAGCAGAGGACCGATCTCGTGTGTATGCTTGTTGGGATTAACGTGATAGCTAATTTTTCTGTTAGCCATTCGGGTTATTCGCTAGAGTATTCTGCGTGGATGGAGATAGAGACTTCATCGGCTGCGGTAGTATCCACAGTGCTGAGCATTGCTTCAGATGGTGGAGAGCCCATAGAGGATATTGTTTCTCACACCGAGGAGGAGGCATTTACTGGGTTGCCAGGAGCTCCCTTAGATTCTCCCAGTACTAGCACTGTCGTGATTTAGCATTCAGCACAGTACTTTTAGCAGAGTCTTCATCTGATGACTTTTGAGAGAGATCAGACTAGAGCCCTGATGTTAACAGCTCTTGATGGGAGAGACGCAGCTCTGTTAGAGAGGGATGAGGCATTAGCTCACCGAGATGCCACTATTATTGAGCGGGATGAGGCCAGATTAGCCAGAGATGCAGTGATAGTCGAGTAGGATGCTCCCATATCTGCCCGGGACGTAGCCATCACAGATAGTACTACAGTGAGGTCCCTTACCACTGGCATGCTTGCAGAGATGAATGCATATATTGATGAGCATCGTGTCATCTTGCAGATGGCCTCAGACTTGCTGGCTCGTGTGGATATCCTTGTACAGGAGACCACATCATTACCTCCTTCTCTGGAAAGAGATGCTATGTTAGATCTGCTAGCTCGTATGCATACCGATCTTTAGATAGCCTTGTATTTTCCTGCACAGACTAGCTTAGCCATTTTGTCATGTATAGTTTACATTGTGTATATCAAATAATATTATATATAGCAGGGAAATATATTGTTTTGATCACTTCCCTTTTAGACATGCTTGGTTACTTGCTTGATATTTACCTGCTTCTTCAGGGCTTGTGATCTTGATGTATTCTGAATTCTTCCTTGCTGGATGGACATTGAGTTATCTCTGGATAGTTCAGAATGGGTCATGGATCTGTGTATATCCCTACCATCTTTGGTGTCTTGGGACTGGTTTCTGTATGGAAATGTGGAGAGGAGTGTGGCTTTCCTCTTTGAGATTGATCGCACCACAGATGGTCGCCAGTACTCCTATTTAGGAGGAGCCTAGTTAATTCTATCTTGTATGGATTGGTGTTGCTCTTCAAGGAACAACTGTAGCTTAGATGGTCGTCGAATCTCCTATTTAGGAGGAGTTCAGGTAATTCCATCCCTTTGGTTTGAAGCCAAATGAAATGTGATGGATTGAAGTTTGATCCCAGTACCGTTGACAAGTATTTGTGTTTTGGTAGGGGGTTAGACCGAACCATGAATAGCTACCTATGTACTCCTATTGAAGAGGAGATCAGGTCTGCGTAGTTCAAACCTGGTGTAAGAGGTTCAACGCTGTTTATGGCAGAAAGGGTGTAGAAATATTTTTTGTTGTTTTTGTTTTTGTAAGGAAAAGGGTGTAGAAGTGTTTTTGTTATTTTTGTTTTATTGCGACCGGGCCATATAAATATGGTTGCCTATGTACTCCCGTGTATCAAGGAGATCAGGTCGACGTAGTTTGCCCCTCAAGGCGAGTTGAAAAGCGTGATCCCATGTGCAGGGTAAACTGCGGGTAAGAAAGATTAATCCCATGTACAGGTCAAACTGTGGGGAAGAAAGTTTAATCTCATGTGCAAGATAAACTGCGGGGAAGAGAAAGTTTGATCCTTGGTTGAGGATGAACTGCAGGTGTGAAAAGTTTGATCCCACATTTGGGGGGACAAACTGTAAACGCGAGAGGTTCAATCCCTAGCGGGATGACCAAATTTGTAAGAGCGCAGTGAAGCCAGGCTGCTGGCTTAAACAGTATGTTTCCATGAGGGGCAAAGTGTGGAAAAGAGTTATATGTGGTAAAGGGTTAAAGAACCGGAATGATTGGTGATCTGATGATCCAACGCCAGGATGTTTGCTTGATGATAACTTCAGACATAGTACCGTTTCACAGTGTCTGAGTTGATGAGTTGTGGAAATTCATTGCCGTTTATTTTCTGCAATCTAAGAGCCCTCCTGTCAATACTTCCTTGACAACAAATGGGCCCTTCCCAGTTAGGAGCGAATTTTCTCTTAGATTGATCTTGGTTGTCAATGATCTTTTTCAAAACCAAGTCATGTTGTTTAAACTGCTGTAGCCAGACTTTTCTGTTATAGGATCGGGCGATCCTTTGTTGATATAACTAACCATGGAAGATAGCCGCGGTTCGCCTGTCATCTATTAGAGACAATTGGTGATACCTGTCTTGTACCCATTGGTCTTTATCCAGCTGAGCGTCTATCAACACTCTGAGGGATTCCATTTCTACTTCTATGGGGAGTACTGCTTCCATCCCATAGGTTAATGCGTAGGGTGTTGCCCCAGTTGAAGTACGCATTGATGTTCTGTAGGCTAATAGAGTAAGAGGCAATAGGTCAGGCCATCCTTTGTGGTTGGCGGACATCTTTTGCATGATTTTCTTGATGTTTTTGTTTGCCGCTTCAACAACACCATTCATCTTTGGACGGTAGATGACAGAGTTAAGGTGTTTGATGTGGAATTTACTGAATAACTCCTCCATCATTTTGTTGTTGAGGTTCTTAGCATTGTCTGATACAATCACCTCTAGTTGTCCATATCGACAAATGACATTATTTCTGATGAAAGCAATGATGACTTCTTTGGTAACCCTGGGGAAGGAGGCTGCTTCTACCCACTTGCTAAAGTAGTCGATCATGGTGAAGATAAAGCGATGCCCATTACTGGCTTTAGGCTCGATGGGCCCGATCACGTCCATTCCCCACATTGAAAAGGGCCAATGTGAACTCATATTGTAGAGCTCCCGTGGAGGGGCGTGGATAACATTCCCATGAATTTGGCACTGATAACATCTCTTGACGTGGTCATTGCAGTTAGCCTTGAGAGAAAGCCAATAATGTCCTGTTATGAGGATCTTCTTTATAAGTAAAGGGTCGCTCATGTGTGGGCCACATACTCCACCATGGATCTCATCCATGAGTCTCTGAGCTTGATCCTTGTCCAGGCATCTGAGGAGACCTAGTCTTGCATCTCTCTTGTAGAGTGCATCTCCGCTCAGGTAAAATTTCATGGCTAGTCGATGAATCCACCTTTGTTCAGTCAGGCTCGCCTCAGCGGGTGTAGATCCATCTCACAAGTACTCCTTGATATGCTGATACCAAAGTTGTTGGATGGGAGGTAGCTCATCCGATACTTCTCCCACATAATTCCCATAGGCTGGTGCCTTTTGTAGGGCTAATGTGATGCTTGGCATGTGTTCCTTGTCAGGTATGTGAATCAAGGAGGCCAAAGTTGCTAATGCGTCTGCAAAGTCATTCCTATTACGAGGAATGTGTAGAAAGGAGATCTCTTCGAACTCCAAAGCCATCTGTAAAACTTGTCGATGGTAAGGCAGCAAATGTTACTCTTTCGTTTAATAGATTCCCGTAGATTGTTTGACTACCAACTTTGAATCCCCAAAGACAGTTAACCGCCTGATGCCCATTGAACAGGCAAGTTTTAGCCCTATGATATAGCCTTCATACTCAGCTGTGTTGTTGGTGCTGACAAACTGTAATTTGACAACGATGGGATACTGCTCCCCCGTGCCGGATACTAGAACTGCTCCAGCTCCAGAACCTTCCATATTAACAGCTCCATCAAAATATATGTTCCATGTTTGGCGTGTATTGTACTGATGGTGTTGCTGAATTGTCATTACCCCTTCATCGGGAAAGTATATTTCCAAGGGTATGAAATCCCTTGAAGGTGCGGTGGCCAGTTGATCTGCAATTCCTTGACTTGTAATGGACTTTTGCGTCACGTAAACAATGTCAAATTATTGCAGAATCAACTGCCATCTGGACAGTCAACAATTCAGTATGGGGTTGCTGAACACATACTTGAGAGGATCTACGCGGGATATGAGATGGGTTGTGTGCCCATGGAGGTAATGTTGTAACCTCATGGTAGCCCATGCTAAAGCACAACAAGTCTTCTCAATCAGAGTGTACTTATGTTCATTACTACTGAATCTTTTTCCGAGGTAATAGACAGCTCGTTCTCGGCCTCTATCGTCTTGCTGACCTAGCATGCAGCCCGTGGTATTGTCACTTATGGATAAGTAGATGAATAGGGGAACATCTTCCCTGGGTGGTACCAAGACAGGAGCTTTGACTAGCTGCTCTTTGATGGTAAGGAAGGCCTTCTGGCACTCATCATTCCATTTCATGGAGGAGTTCTTCCTTAACAGCTTGAAGATAGGCTCACAGGTTGCTGTGAGTTGAGAAATAAAACTACTAATGAAGTTAACTATTCCCAAAATCCCCCGTATTTCCTTCCCTGTCTGAGGAATGGGCATTTCTATAATGGCCTGGATTTTGTTGGGATCCAGCTCAATCCCTTTGTGACTGACTAGAAATCCTAGTAACTTACCTAATTTAACACAAAAGGCGCACTTGGCTGAATTCAACTTTAATTGTACTTACGCAACCTGTTGAAGAGCTTTCTGAGATGGTCTAGGTGGTCTTGTTCCCTTCGGGACTTGACGATGATGTCATCCACATAGATCTCTATCTCTTTGTGCATTAGGTCGTGGAAAAGAGCCATCATAGCTCTTTGATAGGTAGCTCCGGTATTGATGAGGCCGAAAGACAACCGTCTGTAGCAAAAGGTTCCCCAAGGCATGATGAAAGTAGTTTTCTCACGATCCTCCTCAGCAACCATGATCTGATGGTACCCCGCAAAGCAATCAGCGAAGGAGTACATGCCGTATTGAGCAGTATTGTTAATGAGAATGTGGATAAATGGCATGGGAAAGCTATCTTTAAGGCAAGCTTTATTCAGATCTCGATAATCCACGCAAACTCGCACCTTTCCTCTAGGCTTAGGTATGGGAACGATGTTGGATATCCATTCAGGATATGTGGACACCATGATAATACCAACTTGAAATTGTTTCACAATTTCTTCTTTCACCTTTAAACTCCACTCAGGTTTCAATCGCCTGAGTTTCTGCTTGACTGGCTTGAATCCCTCTTTGATGGGAAGGTGATGAAAGACAATGTCAGTGGATAAACCCACCATGTCTTCATGAGACCATGCAAACACATCCTAGAATTGGGTTAGTAATGTAACCATGTCATTCCTCTGGTTTGGGGTAAGGTCTGAACCAATCTGGATTAACTTAGGACTTTCTAAGGTTCCGAGATTGAAGGAGGTGGTTTGATTAAGGTTGGGTTTAGGTTTGTCTTAGACCCATTCTTTGATCTCCGGAGGCACATCAATGTCCTCTTGTATTTCCATCAAGTCGGAGTTCAACTTTTCATCAAAGTTACAATCTTTGTGGAGAAGAGGCATCTTATCAGCAAGTACAGGCACATCTAAGTTCAGAGTCCTAAAACAAAATATGCTTTCACTTAATATATATGAAACTGTTTAATCATACAAAGTGTTAGCATGTACGGACAAAATAACTGCTAATACTGTAGAAAAAAGTAAGCAGTTATGATATCTATAGGGCAGAAAGAAGTTCTGCCCATTTTACCCTTGTCGACCAATGCAAGGAGTGCTGCTCCAATTGGCAAGGGCAAAGTCCTGGGGGACTGCAGTGATGGAGGGGCTGTCATCGTCTTCCTTCTCCCGAATAATGACCATTGTGTCTGGGCAATCATCGTCTGTGGTGTATCTGTTTGTATGTTCATCATGGACAATGATGCGTATGCCTGACATCATTCTGACGATGTCCTGCTTGATTCTCCGTTCCTCTTCTTCCACCTTGGGATCTGGAATAAAGACTTCCTTCTCCTTTATCGGTATCGGTTTAGGAAATAACAAAGCCATTACGTTGGCTGGCACTTTACTGGAGATTGTGCGGACTCTAGATTTACAGGTGGAGATAATAGCCGTGTGGCTGATGTTGAAGGAATCTGCTTATGCTTATGTGGATTCCTGTACCTGGAACTGGAAGAATAGCCTAGTCCAGCTGTCCCAGCTTGACTAGACACTTGAATCGGGTAAATAATACCCTGATGATTTTTACCCAGCCCTTGTCCCGGTTGTTGTCCCAATGACATCATTTCTTGAGTAGCTGCCATTACTTCGACAGAAATCTTGGGAATGGAAAATGGCGTCCCAACAGAATGGTATTGAGCGTTGCTTACTTCCAAAGCATAAAAACTGACCGGCACAACATCTAAATTGTCATTGATGAGTTGAAGGTCACCATGTTGAGGGCATTCTGGTTCAGCGTTGACTGTGACTAGGCTATTGTTGATAATGTATTTAAGTTACTGATGAAGAGTGGAGGGGACTGCCCCGGCCATATGAATCCATGGTCTCCCTAGAAGCAGGTTGTATCCTGTATCTATTTTAAGCACATGAAAAGATACACAGAATGTATGGTGACCAATCTCAATTGGCAGCTTAATCTCTTCGACTGAATTTCGTCGGGATCCATCAAAAGCTTTGATCATCGTATGGCTACTTCGGATCCGCTTGAGATTAACATTCATCTTCAGCAACGTAGCATAAGGACATATATTCAAAGATGAACCTCCATCTATCAAGACTCCAGCTAACATGTATCCAGAGGACAAAATCGTAATGTGTAACGACTTGCAATGACCAGTCCCTTCGGGCGGTATGTCATCATCAGTGAAAGAGATCACATTGTTGTGGAAAATGTGATCCACCAGATGTTGAAATTTCTCCACATCCACTGATTTCGGCAGATAGGCTTCTTCCAAAACCTTGAGTAGAATCTTCCTGTGATCTTCGGAAGTTAAAACCAAGTCTAATATTGAAATTTAATGTGGAGCTTCTCTTAAGCTTAAAACCACCTTGGCTTCATTATGACCCATAGTATGGAGGAATTTTTCAATCTTCTCCATGGGAAATTTCCCCTTTGATTTAATAACGGGCTTCATCACCCGTTGGGGAAGATACAGTGGATTTTCCTTCGACACTGCAGCAGTTGTATGAGATGTGGATCCTTCAGCTTCTCCATAATTCCATGGGACTTTTTGTAAGCTGACAACAGGATATTGTGGTCTGAATGATAGGTTGATTGGCTCTGGAGCAGCCACTTTCAAAGGGTTGTTAATTCCTTTGAGTTGAATTATGAGTGGTTTAACAGTCCCATCATCCTCAGTGGATATAACTGCTACCAGTCCCTTCCATTTAGTGGGATAGGTATTTTCACTCTCAAATAGCATGGTATCGTTGTCTGCCAGTTGCAGGATACCACTATCAATTAGATTCTGAATAGGGTGATGGAGTGCCCAGCATTCTTCCGTGCTGTGACTGCGAGAATGGGAGTGATACTGACATACTCCATTAGGATTGAACCGTCCTGAACGGGGATTAATTGGAGGTGGAAGGGAAGTGATTCTTCCTTCATTGATTAGCATCTGAAGTATCTCCTCCATAGGTTGGCCCAGGTATGTAAATTCCCTTCTATTGGCAAAATCCCGACGGGCTTTGGTAGTTGCTCTCTTTGTCACTTTATCCTCCAATGTTTCATATTTTGAAGGTGACGAGCGAGTATTCATAACCAAGGGAAGGAGACTAGCATTCTCCTGGCTAATTAATTGGCGTGTGACTTGATGCTGATAGGTCACCAGTTCTGCCAATTACTCAATTTGCTTACACAGAGCTTTAATCTTCCATTCCATTGTAAACTGAAACTTTGCATAATACCATTTGTCAACACCATCTTTGATGATCTGGGATGCTTCACAGTTAAGATTGGAACTCTGTCCATTGCTCCAGTTAATCATGTTGACCTCTTCCTCTTTGTATGGAGGAAGAGGGTTGTCTTGTACGTGAGGTTGATCTGGTTTGATGACCACTATCTCACCGTTGTCTATTAAATCTTGGATCTTGTGTTTCAAGGCCCAACAATCTTGAGTATCATGTCCAGGTGCCCCGACATGATAAGCACATTTTCGAGCAGCATTAAAACCCCTCCCATTAGGGCTGGCTGGTGGAAGAAGATGCGTGATTTTCTTTTGTGTTGTCAGAAGATTGAGAATGTTCTCGAGTGAATCCCCTAGGGGTGTGAACACTCGAGGGCATTTGACTTCTCCACCTTTAGGCAATGGAGGGTTTGAAGACTGTGCTTGAAAAGGAGTGTAATTTCTCCGTTGAATAGGCATATTCTGATTGCCTTTCTGACCTTGTAGTATCAAGGAAACATCCTCCTCTTTCTTTTTATGGACCCTCCGGGGGTTGTTTCCATAATTTTAGGTTTGGATGTGCTCGGCAACAGCTTTGAGAGCGGTTAGGTCTTGAATCTTTCCTGACTTCAATCCCATCTCAACCATTTCTCTATGTTTGATCATTTCAGAAAATGGTTTACAAATGCAAGGTAAGACTCTTTCATAGAAATGAGCTTCTTGTATGTCTATGAAGGTCATGACCATTTCTGACTCTGTCATAGAGGGAATCACTTGAGCAGCAAGGCGCCTCCACCTTTGAGTATACTCTCTGAAAGACTCATTGGACTGTTTCTTGACCTTGGTAATTTGGTACCGGTTAGGAGCCATCTGAAACTGGAAACTATATTGTGTAAGGAAGGCGTGAGCTAGCTCTTCCCAGCTATGAATCTTTGAATTGTCTAATCTGGTATACCATGAACGAGCTTCTCCAGTCAGACTCTTTTGGAATAGCTGCATTCTGAGCTTCTCGTCCTCTGCATAAGATCCAAGTTCTCCAATGAACACCTTCAAATGTGTGTAAGGATCTCCTAACCCATCATACTTTTCAAAGTCAGGAGTTTTAAACTTTTCTGGATAATGCACTCCAGGGAATATACAAAGATCGGCATAGGAGACACTCCCGTGTGCTCCAATTCCTTTAATAGAATGAAGGGTTTCTTCCATTTGAAGAACTTTCTTTCTGATGTCACCGGTGTTTGGATCTCCTGTGAGATAGGCAACATCATGAATTTTGTTGGTCGAATCCAACTGTAGTTCAGGTACTATAATGGCTTTATTAGAACCTTGAGTTCCTCCTCGTGCAGAGGATTCAGTATGTATGGGTATCTTCGGACCTTGAGTAGATTGATGTAGTTCTTTAAGCAGAACAACCAAATCTATAATTTATTTACTTAATCTGTCAAATTCTTCGTGAGAAACTGGATTAGACTGGTCAGATGAAGCCATGATTGGCTGTAGGCCTGCGGCCTTTTTGGACTTTGGCCGGGTAATAGGTCCGAATGCTTCCCTGCGACAAAACTTGCACAGTTTAGTTTTAGGGATTGTGTAAATGTTTACATGCTATGTGATATGTCCGTTTTAGGATTATGATCCGGCAAAACGGATGTTAGCTGTTTGTAATACAAGATAGCATGTTAATTTAAATATGTACATGCATATATTTCTTCATATTTCTCATTAAATGGAGATGAATATGGAATGTAAATTATAAGTAATTGGCTTTACAAGTAATTTGAAATGAAAAAGCATGAAGAGAATTTCCTCTGCGTTTGGTTTATCAAAGGTTGACCTATCTGAGGTTTCTCTCACGGCTTTTTGGCGTGAAGGTTCCCAAATCATTGCAATTTACTCAATGGGAAGTTAATCCGGTCTTTCAACTGGAGCGAATTTAGGTGGTGCCTTTCCTGAGCCTTATTGGAATTAGTCTTCATACGAGTCCAGTAATCAAACATCGACAGGACAGCCTCCTGGTGGAGGAACCACACAACATACATTCACAAACAACATGTCTCACCGTTTATGAAAATGATGACATGTGCGAAGCACTAATATCACAGATAGATATATTGCAGTGCAGTAAAAAAATACATTCGTACACATTCATCATAAATGTAAATGCAACATCCACACACAAGCATATAACAATTTTGAAAAGCTTGCAATAGCGGCTTAAGTCCTCTTACTGGAGTCCCCAGCAGAGTCGCCACCTGTCGACGTTTGGGTTTTTATTTGTCCCTTTTCGTTATCTATTTTTTTTTGTGTTCTCATGTTAGGTGAGATTTGTTTGAAAAAACAAGTGAAAAAGGTTCGACATGTATAATGTCGACGATGGACTGTTAAGAGTCGCTAGTTGGTTTTTTAATTAGTTGTACCAACACAATCGAGAAAAGGTTTGCACATTGACCTAGTGATGAGACACTGCTAAACGGGTCGGTGAAACTTAGATTCATTAGGGTCCGGGGACTTGCTTATGCGGAGGGAAGGTGTTAGGCACCCTTCGACATCCGTGTTGCCACGGTGACCGCCACTTTCCAAGAATCTGTTATATGAATGTGTGTGTGTGTGTATGGGTCAATGTGCTGTTATTTAGAAGTAGTACGAGGCCTCGTTCTCACCTATATACACAGGGTTTGAATTTATGTAAAAATTCAGTTTTAAACAAGATATAATAGTGATTTTTTGTAAAAGAGGTTTTTCATACCCTTATGTTCAATAGAAATTGAGACCTTTTACACTTCCATTTTATTATTAAATGTTCATCTTGATTACTTTTATTTTCGAGATGCGAAACATCTTTCAAGAAAATAATATACAAAGCAGTGCTGAACTCCTCATGGGTATGGAAACCATCGGAGGAAATCTGAACACCGAGAATAAATTTACAAGCTACTTACAGCTGAAAAGGTCCATCATGGGAACCGAATCTAGATTCAGTGGACTGAATCTGTGATTACATGATTCCTAGGCTCACATGATGCCGCAATTGATATAAACGCAGTAAGCAGGTATATATATATAAAAGCTGTATATATATATATATATATATATATATATATATATATATATATATACAGACATGATCGACCACCACGAAGCACCTCCATGGGGGATCAGAAATGTAAATAAAGTTGTAAAAGCAATCAACCGCCACGAAGTAAACTCCAGGCGGGACGAAATGTATATATATATATATATATATATATATATATATATATATATATAAACATATAAACGCACTGGATATAAAATCCAGGCTCATCGAACAAAGTCCGACACACAGTTCATATATATAAGTATATATATACGAAAACAATTAAACGCATTAGACGTAAGTCTAGGCTCATCGAACAAAATTTGACACACAATTCATATATATAAGTATATATATACGAAATCAATTAAACGCTCCAAACATAAGTCTAGGCTCAATCGAGGCATAACTCGATAATGTTAGTCCATATATATATATATATGTATATATAACCTGAAATGAAACCACGGACCGAAGTCCGGGCATACACACGCAACACTACTCTCAATGTGAAGAATAGTGTGTGCAAAGATGAAGAGAAAGACTTTAAAATGTGTAAGAAGGCTTACAGTGGGCTGCCAAAGAAGACTTTAATAACTTGAAATGGATGAACACTCGGCTCCCGCCGGTAAAAGTAGCTATATATGAGCTTACAAGTGTTTAAAATGAGAAAGTATTAAGTTTGGGGTGTGTATAGAGTAAATTGGACAGGGCTTTCTTGCCTTTTTCTCTTACAAAATGGCCACTCCAAGCCCTCTATTTATAGAGGGGGAGCCGCAGGTGTACCTGCGGCTGCCCGGGGTGCCCCGGGCTTCGCGGGTCCCGCCGTCTCGAAGTATGTGCACGTGTGCAACGTGATGTCTGCTTAAACTTTCAGAATTGCAATTCGGGCATCCGACTGAGGTATGTAAGACCTATTTCGGATCGCCGTTGTCGAGAGTTACGCAATGACACCGGATTAGAGGTTGTACGAAGTCAGGAAGATGGGATGGTGCCCTCCGGTCTTCATGCTTCAAATTCTATCCGTTATCATGCGTAATAGTCACTCGGGATTGGTTTTACTTGGCTCATATGGGACATTGCTGTGTAGAAATGTATGTCTAAAATGTTAAGACGGCGTGATGTGGCATCAAGGTGGCAAGATGATGACTTTTCCCCTCACCGAGATTATCTCCAATTTGGGCTGATAAAGCAGACGTTGCTCAGGGTTATCTCCGAGATTGGACTGCTGTAAGTGTTGAATGTCCTCAGTGTCATCTCTGAGGTGTGCCTGTCTTCCTGGTGTTATTGCCAGGTCTTGTACTGAGTGCCTCGGTGTAAGCGCCGAGGTTGAAGCTAATTGCATGCATTTGAAACAAGCATTTTTGGAGTTATCTCCGAAACTGCAACTGCCTTCCTTGGGGTTATCTCCAAGGTTGGAATCTGCTACTCCCAGTGTTGGGACTGAGACAGAATATCTCAGGGTTATGTCTGGGATAAATCGGTCTTCTCGGGTGGAATTTTTGGTATTGGAACTGCAGGCCTCGGGGTTATCGCCGAGGTTGGAACTATTACTCTCGGTGTGTGTTACGGGGCTGAAACTGAGCTTCCGATAGTATCTGGACTTGATGTGAGCTATTTTCTAGGGTTATCTCTGAAAGACGAATCTGCCCTCCTGCAATGTCAGTAACAGGTGTGTAGAAAATTTCGAGTGTCTACAGCTGATGGGACTGTCAAACCATTCACAATACAAGTAATTTAACTCAAAGGAGTTAACAATCCTTTGAAAGTGGCTGTGCCAGAGCCAATCACCTTGCCATTCAGACCACAATATCCTGTTATCAGCTTACAAAAAGTCCCCTGGAATTATGGAGAAGCTGAAGGATATACTTCTCATACGACTGCTGCAGTGTCGAAGGAAAATCCACTGTATCTTCCCCAACGGGTGATGAAGCATACCATCAAATCAAAGGGGAAAATTACCATGGAGAAGATTGAAAAATTCCTCTGTGCTATGGGTCATAATGAACCCAAGGTAGTTTTAAGCTTAAGAGAAGCTCCACATCAAATTTCAATACTGGACTTGGTTTTAACTTCTGAGGATCACAAGAAGATTCTAATGAAGATTTTGGAAGAAGCATACATGCCGAAACCAGTGGATGTGGAAAAATTTTAACATCTGGTTGATCACATTTTCAACAAAAATGTGATATCTTTCACTGATGATGACATACCGCCCGAAGGGACCAGTCATTGCAAGCTGTTACACATTACGATTTTGTCCTCTGGATACATGTTAGCTGGAGTCTTGGTAGATGGAGGTTCTTCTCTAAACATTTGTCCTTATGCTACGTTGCTGAAGATGAATGTCAATCTCAAGCGGATCCGAAGTAGCCATACGATTATCAAAGCTTTTGATGGATCCCGCCGGAATTCAGTCGGAGAGATTGAGTTACCAATTAAAATTGGTCCCCATACATTCTGTTTATCTTTTTATGTGCTCAAAATAGATACAGGATACAACCTGCTTTTGGGGAGACCGTGGATCCACATGGCCAGGGCAGTCCCTTCCATTCTTCATCAATAATTTAAATATATTATCAACAATAGCCTAATCACAGTCAACGCTGAACCGGAATGTCCTCAACAGGGTGACATACCACTCATCAGTTTTAATTTCGATGTTGAGCCGGTCAGTTTTCATGCTTTGGAAGTAAGCAACACTCAATACCATTCCCTTGGGATGCCATTTCCCGTACCCAAGATTTCTACTGAAGTGATGGCAGCTACTCAAGAAATGATGTTATTAGGACACCAGCTAGGACAAGGGCTGGGTAAAAATAATCAGGGTATTAAGCACCCGATTCAAGTGTCCAGTCAAACTGGGACAGCCGGACTAGGCTATTATGCCAGTTCCAGTTACAGAAATCCACATAAGCAGAAGCAGATTCCTTCAACTTCAGCTACACGGCGATTATCTTCACCTGTAAATCCACAGTCCGCACAACCTCTGGTAAAGTTGCCAACCAATGTAATGGCTATGTTATTTCCCAAATCGATACCGGTAAAGGAGAATGAAGTCTTTGTTCCAGATCAAAAGGTGGAAGAAGAGGAACGAAGAATTAAACAAGACATCGTCCGAATGATGTCAGGCATACGCATCATTGTTCATGATGAACATACAAACAGATATACCCCAGACGATGATTGCCCAGACGTAATGGTCATCATTCGGGAGAAGGAGGACGATAACAGCCCCTCCATCACTATGGTCCACCAGAACTTTGCCCTTGCTAATTGGAGCAGCACTCCTTGCATTGGTCGACAAGGGTAAAATGGGCAGGACTTCTTTCTGCCCTGTAGATATCATAACTGCTTACTTTTCTATACAGTATTAGCGGTTGTTTTGTCAGTACATGCTAACACATTGTATGATTAAACAATTTCATATATATTAAGTGAAAGCATATTTTTTTCAGGAGTCTGAACTTAGGTGTGCCTGTACTTGCTGATAAGATGTCTCTTCTCCACAAGGATTGTAACTTTGATAAAAAGTTGGACTCAGACTTGATGGAAATTCAAGAGGACATTGAGGTGCCTCCGGAGATCAAAGAATGGGTCGAAGATAAACCTAAACCCAACCTTGATCAAAACACCTCCTTCAATCTCGGAACCTTAGAAGACCCTAGGTTAATCCAGATTGGTTCATACCTTATCCCAAACCAAAGGAATGACATGGTTACACTACTAACCCAATTCCATGATGTGTTTGCATGGTCTCATGAAGACATGGTGGGTTTGTCCACTGATATTGTCCTTCATCGCCTTCCCATTAAAGAGGAATTCAAGCCAGTCAAGCAGAAGCTCAGGCAATTGAAACCTGAGCAGAGTTTAAAGGTTAAAGAAGAAATTGTGAAATAATTTAAAGCTGGTATTATCATGGTGTCCACATATCCCGAATGGATATCCAACATCGTTCCTGTGCCTAAGCCTGGAGGAAAGGTACGAGTTTGCGTGGATTATCAGGATCTGAATAAAGCTTGCCTTAAAGATAGCTTTCCCGTGCCATTTATCCACATTCTTATTAACAATACTGCTCAGATCATGGTTGCTAAAGAGGATCGTGAGAAAACTGCTTTCATCACGCCTTGGGGAACCTTTTGTTACAGACGGTTGTCTTTCGGCCTCACCAATGCCGGAACTACCTATCAGCGAGCCATGATGGCTCTTTTCCATGACTTAATGCATAAAGAGATAGAGGTCTATGTGGATGACATTATTGTCAAATCCCGAAGGGAGGAAGACCACCTAGACCATCTTAGAAAGCTTTTCAACAGGTTACGTAAGTACAACTTGAAGTTGAATCCAGCCAAGTGCGCCTTTGGCATTAAATCAGACAAGTTGCTAGGATTCCTAGTCAGTCACAAAGGAATTGAGCTGGACCCCACCAAAATCCAGGCCATCACGAAAATGCCCATTCCTCAGACAGAGAAGGAAATACGGGAATTTTTGGGAAGAATCAACTTCATTAGCAGGTTCATTTCTCAACTCACAGTAACCTGTGAGCCCATCTTCAAGCTGTTAAGGAATAACTCCTCCATGAAATGGAATGATGAGTGCCAGAAGGCCTTCCTTACAATCAAAGAGTAGCTAGTCAAAGCTCCTGTCTTAGTACCACCCAGGGATGATGTTCCCCTGTTCATGTACGTGTCCATAAGTGACAATTCCATGGGCTGCATGCTAGGTCAAAAAGATGATAGAGGCCGAGAACGAGCTATCTATTACCTCAGCAAAAGATTCAGCAGTAGTGAACACAAGTACACTCTGATTGAGAAGACTTGTTGTGCTTTAGCATGGGCTTCCATGAGGTTACAACATTACCTCCATGGGCACATAACCCATCTTATATCTTACGTGGATCCTCTCAAGTATGTGTTCAACAAGCCCATACTGAATTTTTGACTGTCCAGATGGCAGTTGATCCTACAATAATTTGACATTGTTTACGTGACGCAGAAGTCCATTAAAGGTCAAGGAATTACGGATCAACTGGCCGCCGCACCTTCAGGGGATTTCAAACCCTTGGAAACATACATCCCCGATGAAGGGGTAATGGCAATTCAGTAACACCATCAGTATGATACACGCCAAACATGGAACATGTATTTAGATGGAGTTGTTAATATGGAAGGTTCTAGAGCTGGAGCAGTTCTAGTATCCAGTACGAGGGAGCAGTATCTCGTAGCCGTCAAATTGCAGTTTGGCAGCACCAACAACACAGCTGAGTATGAAGGTTGTATCATGGGGCTAAAACTTGCCCGTTCAATGGGCATTGATAAGTGGATTTTTTATGCATTTATCCGGTATCTTTTACTTGAATTAGTTGCTTATATTCATGTGTCTTAGTTACTTTTCATGCATTTTGTGTTTATTTTATAGATTTTATGTTTGGAAGTGGTGTGAGCGATTATTGTAAGGAAACGCAAAGAAAATGCAAAGAAAAGGCAATTCAGATATCATTTGGGCTTTCATGTTACTTCATGTTCTTGGTTTGGAACTTAGCTTACATTGTAGAGCGTCTTCATATCTTTCAGGAACATCTTGAATCGCTCTAATCAGAGTTCAAATGCAAGAGTTATGATCGTTGTACCGACGGACGTCAAACTGCGCTGTTTTGATTCGCCATTTTCATAGCAGTCCCTTCCAGCTCGATTTCAACCTTCATCGGGCTGGAATTTCTCAATCATCAAAGAATGAAAGTTGTAGATCTCGTCAATATCTTTGATTTGATAGGTGGCAGGCCCCGTAACTCTTCCTGGATCAAAAGTTACGGGCCATTTTACCAGAGGACACTATAGCAGAAAATGGACCTCGCGGGCGCGCGAATTTACGCGCGCGGCCGCGCGACCCTGAGCCATAAAACGCAATTTTCTGCAAGTTTCTACAAGTTGCGCGCCTGCCTGCGCGGCCGCGTGACTTCGGGCGATGACTAAAGATTACTTTTCACTAAACAGAGCAATTGAAGCATGATTGAGTGGGGGGTTCAATTAAGGCTTATATATTAGACATATTATCATCATGTAAGACATTATTCCACCCCTTGGGGGCTAGATAGCTACTTCCATCTTCTCTCTTTTCATAGTAGAAACTAGGGTTTACACCTTGGGAGAGATTTCAACATAGGAGAAAGCCATAACGTCTACTTTTCTCTATTTCTTCTTGGAGATCTCTGTCATCGTGGATATTGATTATTGTTTATTGGATTTCGTTGTGGATTTAATAGTTAATCTTTGATTTCTATTCATCGATTCGGTTTGATCGTTCTATCCTTCTTACTTTGATTGCTTGTTTATTGATCATGCTTAACATTGATCCCATAATGGCTTTTGGTTAAGTCATGAACTAAACTCCATTATGGGATTCTAACGGATTTTAATATGTAGTTTGGTTGTACATCTAAGTGTTAGATTTGTTTTGCATATCATATGAGTTATTTATCATGGTTGTTTTACATGTATGAATGACTGATAATCGTTCGTTTTAGTATTTGTATGGGATTGGAAATGAACATATAAATATGGATTGTAACCATGATAGCATGCAAATATGGGGCTAGAGTAAGTCTTGCATATTTTGTGAATCAGATAGGCATATACTGTTTCACCGTATGAGCTAGAATAAGAGTTGTGCTTAAAATCAATAGGTTTGCAATTGCGCATAGGAATATGGTAATTGTGATGGTATTGGTGATTACATAGATTCTAACATTTGTAGATGATATGTGAGTTGGTTATAGTGCATTGGAAAATGGTTATAACTCTATTTGTGCTCTTGGCTATTATCATGTGATCTGTGAACACTTCTTGCATGACATATGGTGATTAAACGAAATATTGAATGAAGTTAGGATCCCATTGTTTCCAAATTATATTTAGTCCATTTATATTTGTATTTTTAGTTGGTAATCATAATTAGTTCAAATCAACAATTGATGTCATTAGTCTTAGCATATAAATATTGTGAGTTAATTAATGCATATTAGTCTAAGGTTAACAACTTTCTCTGTGGGATCGATACTTTACTTACTCTGTATTACTTATTGACCCGTGTATACTTGCATGAGTTAGATCTCTTTTATAAGAACTATAAAAGAGGCAACAAGTTTTTGGCGCCGTTGGTGGGGAAAGGCGTTAATTTAGATAATTATCATTAGTTTAAAGCTGTATTGTATGACTTAGACAATTTTGTTCATTTCTCATTTCTATTTTTATTTTGTTTTTGGTTACAGGTACTTGTAAAATTTTATGCACACACGATCTTCCAATTCAGAGTTAACACCAGCACAAGATAATATAAACGGAAAAGGTTGGAAAGCAAGAGTACGCATAAATTTACAAGCACAGTTAGAGGGTACCATGGATGACTTTGCTTATCAATGGCCTTATACAAATAGGATTCAACCAAGGGACACAAGACCTGAAGGACTCAATGTATTTTCTACATTGTCAGCACAGATTGCAACACTTTCGGAGAGGTTGGAGGTTCTTGCAGCCCAACGCACTCGAGAGATAGCAGTTACATGTGAATACTGTGCTGGCGAGCATCCGAGTTATCAGTGCAACATCAAGGTTGGACAAGTGCAGTTTGGGGGTGATTACTTCAACAACGATGTTTATCCTGATTATCAACAAGGTTGGGGGTATCACCCAGATTATGAAAGGGGTTATAACTATCAAGGTCAATACTGCATCTCAAGTCCAATATATCCATAAAATTTCTTATATCCACCTCCAATGCAACAAGAAGAAAATGTAGAGTTGAAGGAATTCATGTCAAAAAGCATAGCAGACCATGGAGAGACGATGATGAGTCAGGAGTTATTAAGCCAAAATCTTAACAGACAGATGGAACAACTCATGAACTCCTCAGTGAATGGTCCTCAATACATGGATTTTGAAACTGAACAAGATAATTCAAGATCGGAGGATTTGTGGTTCAAAGTTGTAGCATCAACTGAGGAGAAGATGATTGAGCAAGAGAGGTCAATTCGAAAGCTTCAGAATCATATGGATCAAATGTTCGAAGCCTTGAACAATCGCCCTCCAAACAATTGGTGCTATGACATGGATGATGAAATCGATGGAGAGCCAGAAGTGTACATGCCACTTAATGAACTGAAAGGAGTGGACATTGAGGAGACAACTGGGGGTATGGAAAATAAAGAACATCAGCTGACTTGTATAATACCCCAAGTGCCTTCTCAATTAGAGTTGAAAAATTCAGTGAACTTTGCACACCCATGTCCCCTTGGTAGTCACATCCAAAGCAATAATTTCTGCGATTATGAGGCCTCTTACAAACCATGGTGGGCTACGGAAGAGATAATAAAAGAAGAAAATCCCGTTGAATCTTTCATGCCTTAATGCAAAAATATATTCACAGATACAACGGGAGAAGCACCTAGCATTGCAATGGAACTAGGGACATCATGTACAGGAAATATGCTAGGTGGCTTCAATTTACAAATTCTCATTATGGGGAACCTACCAAAGCACATAACGGTTCTAATGGATGGAGGGTTCTTATCTTATCGTAGAGGAATTGGATAGCGGTGTCAAGAAAAGAGTCCAGCTAAGGGACTATAAGCCGAGCGCTAGATGGGAGGCACCCCATCCAATCTTTCTCCCTCATTGTTTAATTCTTATTTACATTTCCATATTTAGTAGAGGTTAGATAGTGGTAAGTATTAATAATAGTTTGATTGTTTCTCCTCTCAGGTTCAATCCAATTGCTATAAGCATTCGGGATCAAACAGAAGTCAAAAACTAAAGCTGCCAAAGTACAGGGTCGCGCAGCCGCGCGATAACTCAGTCGCAGAATTTTTTTTTACTGAATTCTTAGAATTTCTGACTAAAGCATTCGGACAGTTAGAAGCCCACACTTAGTTTCTAACTACAGAATATCTCAAACTTAGCCATCGCCTGATATACTAGCGGATCATGAGGAGGCGAACAGAGATGATATTGCCACTTAGGGGAGTATTCTTTCAATTTTAATTACAATGAGGGCATTGTTTATTTTAAGTTTGGGGGTATTGGGTTGTAGTGAGTAGTTGTTGCATATAGTTTGATTGCATGTTTAAGTTGCATAGTCGGGGTATTTTAGTATGCTTTTTTTTATCTATTTTTTTTAGTTTTCTTTTGTCTTGTTTACTTAGTATGTGTTTAGTTGCATAACATTGCATAATCCCAGGTTTTCAGCTAGTTAAATTCTAATTTGGCCAATGATGACATAGAAATTTGATAGATTTTTTAATTTGGTTGATATCTTGAGCTTAATTATAATTTTATACACGATATAATTCATGCTTGCTGTTTAGATGTTAGCAAGTAGCACGACAATGTTCCTATTTACTTGTTGGTTAAGATTAGCATGTTTGTCTGTTGAGAGGAAAATATTGTTTTTAATGATAGAATTGTGTAGGAAGTGAGACATAGACTATGAAAGCACAGATACTCAAACTTTGAGAACACATGGGTATGCTTGCTATTGGGACGAGATGGAGCGTAAAACGCACTCGTTTAAATGGAAATGGAAAGCGAGATGGAGCGTAAAACGCACTCGTTTAAATGGAAATGGAAAGTGAGATGGAGCGTAAAACGCACTCGTTATAAAAAAAATCAATAAACACCGCGGGAAAGTGCGAGAATCACCCTCGTGAGTAAAAACAGAGCAAAATAAACCCATTGTTGAACCTTAGTGTGTATTGATGTGTTGGAGTAGTTGATGTCTCATTAGTATATGCACTTCTGGAGTTAAACTTCAATTTTCTGCCTTAAGCAATAAAGCATGTGGTATTTTCACCTTTGTCAAGCTTATCTGTGAACACATCACACACACACGCAACATCTTTATAGCAAGTTAGGATTATATGATTGTATGTCATTATGCCTTTAGCTTAGTTTGATGCTTTGTTCTTGGATCTTGATATTTCTCTGAGGCATGACTTATTGGAATTCTTAACATGGCTAGAAATCTGGGGATTCATTGTCATAGTAGCGTAGCTTGCATAGCATGTAGATTGCATTAGCATTGTTGTTGCTTGAGGACAAGCAACGGTTTAAGTTTGGGGGTGTGATAAGTGGATTTTTTATGCATTTATCCGGTATCTTTTACTTGAATTAGTTTCTTATATTCATGTGTCTTAGTTACTTTTCATGCATTTTGTGTTTATTTTGTAGATTTTATGTTTGGAAGTGGTGTGAGCGATTATTGTAAGGAAACGCAAAGAAAATGCAAAGAAAAGGCAATCCGGATATCATTTGGGCTTTCATGTTACTTCATGTTCTTGGTTTGGAACTTAGCTTACATTGTAGAGCGTCTTCATAGCTTTTCGGAACATCTTGAATCGCTCTAATCGGAGTTCGGATGCAAGAGTTATGATCGTTGTACCGACGAACGTCAAATTACGCTGTTTTGATTCTCCATTTTCATAGCAGTCCCTTCCAGCTCGATTTCAACCTTCATCCGGCCGGAATTTCTCAATCATCAAAGAATAAAAGTTGTAGATCTCGTCGATATCTTCGATTTGATAGGTGGCAAGCCCCGTAACTCTTATCCGATCAAAAGTTATGGCCATTTTACCAGAGGACACTGCAGCAGAAAATGGACCTCGCGGGCGCGCGAATTTACGCGCGCTGCCGCGCGACCCTGAGCCAAAAAACGCGATTTTCTCCAAGTTTCTGCAAGTTGCGCGCCCGCCTGCGCGGCCGCGCGACTTCGGGCGATGACTAAAGATGACTTTTCACTAAAAAGAGCAATTGAAGCGTGATTGAGTGGGGGGGGGGGGTTCAATTATGGCTTATATATTAGACATATTATCATCATGTAAGACATTATTCCACCCCTTGGGGGCTAGATAGCTATTTCCATCTTCTCTCTTTTTATAGTAGAAACTAGGGTTTACACCTTGGGAAAGATTCCAACGTAGGAGAAAGCCATAACGTCTACTTTTCTCTACTTCTTCTTGGAGATCTCTGTCATCGTGGATATTGATTATTATTTATTGGATTTCTTTGTGGATTTAATAGTTAATCTTTGATTTCTATTCAGCGATTGGGTTTGATCGTTCTATCCTTCTTACTTTGATTGCTTCTTTATTGATCATGCTTAACATTGATCCCATAATGGCTTTTGGTTCAGTCATGAACTAAACTCCATTATCGGATTCTAACGGATTTTAATATGTAGTTTGGTTGTACATCTAAGTGTTAGATTTGTTTTGCATATCATATGGGTTATCTATCATGGTTGTTTTACATGTATGAATGACTGATAATCGTTCGTTTTAGTATTTGTATGGGATTGGAAATGAACATATAAATATGGATTGTAACCATGATAGCATGCGAATATGGGGCTAGAGTAAGTCTTGCATATTTTGTGAATCAGATAGGCATATACTGTTTCACCGTATGAGCTAGAATAAGAGTTGTGCTTAAAATCAATAGGTTTGCAATTGCGCATAGGAATATGGTAATTGTGATGGTATTGGTGATTACATAGATTCTAACATTTGTAGATGATATGTGAGTTGGTTATAGTGCATTGGAAAATGGTTATAACTCTATTTGTGCTCTTGGCTATTATCATGTGATCTGTGAACACTTCTTGCATGACATATGGTGATTAAACGAAATATTGAATGAAGTTAGGATCCCATTGTTTCCACATTATATTTAGTCCATTTATATTTGTATTTTTAGTTGGTAGTCATAATTAGTTCAAATCAATAATTGATGTCATTAGTCTTAGCATATAAATATAGTGAGTTAATTAATGCATAGTAGTCTAAGGTTAACAACTTTCTCTGTGGGATCGATACTTTACTTACTCTGTATTACTTGTTGACCCGTGTATACTTGTATGAGTTTGAGCTCTTTTATAAGAACTATAAAAGAGGCAACATACATCAGGAGGATAACTGTCTTTGGGGATTCAGAGTTGGTAGTCAAACAATCCATGGGAATCTATCAAACCAAAGAGCTACATTTGCTGCCTTACCATCGACAACTTTTACAGATGGCTTCGGAGTTCGAAGTGATCTCCTTTCTACACATTCCTCGTAATAGGAATGACTTCGCAGACGCGCCAGCAACTTTGGCCTCCTTGATTCACATACCTAATAAGGAACACATGCCAAGCGTCACATTTGCCCTGCAAAAGGCACCAGCCTATGTGAACTATGTTGGAGAAGTATCGGATGAACTACCTCCCATCCAACAACCTTGGTATCAGCATATCAAGGAGTACTTGCAAGATGGATCTACACCCGTTGAGGTGAGCCTGACTGAATAAAGGCGGATTCATCGATTTTCTATGAAATTCTACCTGAGCGGAGATGCACTATACAAGAGAGATGCAGGACTAGGTCTCCTCAGATGCCGGGACAATGACCAAGCTCAGGGACTCATGGATGAGGTCCATGGTGGAGTCTGTGGCCCACATATGAGCGGCCCTTTACTTATAAAGAAGATCCTTAGAATGGGCCATTACTGGTTCTCTCTTAAAGCTGACTGCAATGACCACGTCAGGAGATGTTATCAATGCCAAATTCATGGGAATGCTATCCACGCCCCTTCACGGGAGCTCCACAATATGAGTTCACCTTGGCCCTTCTCAATGTGGGGAATGGGCGTGATCGGGCCCATTGAGCCCAAAGCCAGTAATGGGCATTGCTTTATCTTCACCATGATCGACTACTTCACCAAGTGGTTAGAAGCGGCCTCCTTCCCGAGGGTTACTAAAGAAGTCATCATTGCTTTCATCCGAAATAATGTCATTTGTCGATATGGACAGCCAGAGGTGATTGTATCAGATAATGCTAAAAACCTCAACAATAAAATGATGGAAGAGTTATGGTGCTGTGCAAAGATGAATGGTGCTGTTGAAACGGCTAACAAAAATATCAAGAAAATTATGCTAAAGATGTCCGCCAACCACAAAGACTGGCCTGACTTATTCCCTCTTACTCTGTTAGCCTACAGAACATCAATGCGCACTTCAACTAGGGCAACCCCCTACGCATTAACCTATAGGATGGAAGCAGTACTCCCCATAGAAGTAGAAATGGAATCCCTGAGAGTGTTGATAGACGCTCAGCTGGATGAAGACCAATGGGTACAAGACAGGTATCACCAATTGTCTCTAATAGACGAAAGGTGAACCTCGGCTATCTTCCATGGTCAGTTATATCACCTGATCCTCCAACAGAAAAGTCCTGCTACGGCAGTTTAAACAACATGACTTGCTTTTAAAGAAGATCATCGACAACCAATATCAGTCTAAGGGAAAATTCGCTCCTAACTGGGAAGGCCCGTTTATTGTCAAGGAGGTATTGACAGGAGGTGCTCTCAGATTGCAGGAAATGAACGGTGATGAATTTCCACAACTTATCAACTTGGACACTGTGAAACGGTACTATGTCTAAAGTTACCATCAAGCAAACATCCTGGTGTTGGATCATCAGATCACCAATCATTCTGATTTTTTAACCCTTCACTACATACAACTCTTTTCCACACTGCGCCCCTCAGGGAAATACACTTTTCAAGCCAGCAGCCTGGCTTCACTCTGTTCATACAACTTTGGTTATCCTACTAAGGATTGAACCTTTCACAGTTGCAGTTTGTCCCCAAACATGGGATCAAACTTTTCACACCTGAAGTTTATCCTGAACTTAGGATTAAACTTTCTTCCCCACCGCAGTTTGTCCTCCACATAGGATCAAACTTTTCCTTGGCTACAAATCGTCCTGAGGGGCGAACTACGTCGACTTGATCTCCTTGATACACGGGAGTACGTAGGCAACCATTTTATATGGCCCAGTCGCAATAAAATAAAAACAACAAAAATATTTCTACACCCTTCTCCTTACAAAAACAAAAATAACAAAAACATTCCTACACCCTTTCTGCCACATACAACGTTGAACCTCTTACACCAGGTTCGAACTACGCAGACCTGATCTCCTCTTCAAACAGGAGTACGTAGGCAGCCAATTATGGTTTGGTATAACCCCCTACCAAAACATAAATACTTGTCAACGGTACTGGACTCAAATTTCAATCCACCACATTTCATTTGGCTTCAGACCAAAGGGATGGAATTACCTGACCTCCCCATCTAAACGGGAGACTCGGCGACCATCTAAGCTGCGGTTGTTCCTTGAAGAGCAACACCAATCCACAAGAGATGGAATTAACTTGGTTCCTCCTAAATAGGAGTACTGGCGACCATCTGTGGTGCGGTCAATCTCAGAGAGGAAAGCCATATTCCTCTCCACATTTCTATACAGAAACCAGTCCCAAGACACCAAAGATGGTAGGGAGCACACAGATTAATAATCCATTCTGAACTATCCAGGGACAACTCAATATCCATCCAGCAAGAAGGAATTCAGAATACATCAAGATCACAAGCCCTGAAGAAGCAGATAAATATCAAGCAAGTATTCAGGCATATCTAAAAGGGAAGTGATCAAAAATATATTTCCCTACTATATATAATACTGTTTGATATACACAATATAAACTGTACATGACAAAATGGCTAAGCTAGTCTGTGCAGGAAAATATAAGGCTATCTACAGATCGGTATGCATGCGAGCTAGCAGATCTAATATAGCATCTCTCTCCGAAGAAGGAGGTAACGCTGTGGTCTCCTGTACAAGGATATCCACACATGCCAGCAAGTCCGAAGCCATCTGCATGGTGACACTGTGCTCATCAATATATGCACTCATCTCGGCAAACATACCAGTGGCCAGGGATCTCACCGTGGTACTATCTGTGACGGCTACATCCCAGGCAGATATGGCGCTACCCGCTCAAATATCACTGCATCTATGGCTGATCTGGCCTCATCCCACTCAAAAATAGCGGCATCTCTCCGAGCTAATGCCTCATCTCTCTCTAACAGAGCTACGTCTCTCCCATCAAGAGCTGTCAACATCAGGGCTCTAGCCTGATCTCTCTCAAAGGTCATCAAATGAAGACTCTGTTCAAAGTACTGTGCTGAATGCTGGATCACAACAGTACTAGTACTGGGAGAATCTAAGAGAGCTATTGGTAACCCAGTAAATGGCCCCTCCTCGGTGTGGGAATAAATGTCCTCCATGTGCTCTCCACCATCTGAATCACTACCTGGCACTATGGATACTACCGCAGCCGATGAAGTCTCTATCTCTATCTGTGCAAAATATTCTAGCGAATAATCCGAATGGCTAACAGAAAAAGCAGCTATCTCATGTTGGTCCCAACAAGCATACACACGGGATCGGTCCTCTGATGATAAGTGGCGAGAAGCTAAACGCTGACCTAACGCCCCATCAAAAGGATGGAAGTCCTGGAACTGGTCAAACTACGACATCACGACCAGTGGGTGGTAGGTAGTCATGCCCTTCAAACCAGCCAGAGTGAGATAATCCATGCCCGAAGCATGAGTAATGAAACTGTAGGGCGAACTGAGCCCTGAACACGGCAAGATAGCGAACGGATCTCCAATCCCAGCTAGGAAAATGGACCAAGATACATGATCTGAACACTCTGTAGGCTGGAAGGAATACGACATAGCTATCTCATGGGTGAAACAATACCCGTGTCGTTTAAATGTGCCAATCGATCTCAGGTGTGACATAAACTACACGTATAGCATGACCGAACTGCATGTGAATACCCCTACAGGGTAACTCCTGCAGAATGTGGCCAACCTCAGTGTCTCTGCCATGAACATCAGAATAATGGTACGACCCTCCCTGAGAGGTCTCACTGCCATAATAACGTCGATATCCAACTCATCCATGTATCGTGGCATGTACACATATGATAAAATGCACAACAAAAATACGTCTACTCTGGCCAAATGCCACTGATTCTCTGGTATTGTGAAATCCCCAGAATGTCAAGCATAGCTGTCCTCATAGCCAAATCTGTCAATCAAAAAATGTTGGGATACCACGTGGCCGGATGTGATCTCATCCTGCACAACTCTCCGCCTCAGCCTGGTGAGAGTCATAAACTGTCGGCTCATGTCACCAATGGCCATATGCACACAAGGTTTATCAAGTGGTAGCATCATCAAACGTGCATACTCCTCCAAAGTCAGAGTCAACTCCCGGGTCCCAAGCCAAAAAATCTGCCTCTCCGGTACCTAGTGCTCCAGCATGCCCTCTACAAATCTTGTGGGAACCTGAAACATCAAAAGGGTCATGGTATACTACAACAACTAATCTATGGTCACCCTATCTGGGGGTGACATACTATCATACCAATATCTTAGACGAGATGCTACCAATACTGGTGGGGTGTGATCTATGCGGCTGACTGTCGAAGAAGACATCTGTGTGGGCCGTATCATAATACCATCCAGGGGTCAATGCTGAATATCTCTAGACATACATACATATGCATAATATGATACATGCATAACAGATAATAGATGTCAATATGATGCAGGGAATAGAAGATAGGACATACATTCTTAAATACATCATCATCTATATACATCATCTCTGTACAGCTAAAAATACAGGGAAATGGGGCACAAACGCCCTACTACTAATAGAGGCCTATCAAAAGATATAGCGAGAATGGGGCACATCCACCCAATATCTAACAAGAGGCCAAATCAAAGATAAAAACGCTACGCAATTGAGCGGAATAGCCTGAAATCTTGGTTTTCCTGGGCCCTACTGTGGTTTTCATATCATTTCATTGGTATTTTCCCAAACACAAGATTTACTATACCGATGATCTCAGTAGTTACAAATCACATTCGATAATACCTTACGCAGATCCAATGCCGCTAATTTAGGGTCATCACCCTAGTGTTCAATAGTATCCCTGACGGGGGCAGCATGCATTCTTAAGTATCCCTGGCGGGGACATCACACGTTTTTATATGTCGAAGTGCATATCCCCGGTGGGGGCATCACGCATTCTACAGGATCCCTGGCGGGGGCATCACGCATTCTCAAGTATCCCCGGCGGGGGTTACCACGCATGGTCATCTGTCCACAAGCAGATTCCCGACGGGGGTTATAACACATATTATCCGTTGATACACATATCAACGAAGGTCAAGCAGCCTTGACGTTAGTTCAGCCGTTGGTAGGTAAACCCAATGACGCATCGGAAGCCATCTGATGATTGCATCAGTTGATACATACATCAACAAATGTCAAGTAGCCTTGGCATCTATCCCCAGCAGGGAATTCATCTGTTGATGTACACTTTAGTAGAGGTCAAGTGGATCCCCAGCGGGGGTTACAATGCGTGGTCATCCGTTGGTTCACACACCAACGAAGGTCAGGCAGCCCTGACAACATCTATTGTTGGCAGTAAATCTGACAGAACATTGGTATGTCCTGGCGATACAAACCAGGAAAGATCAACATCATCAGGGAGTATCGATGATGGAATATGCTATACAAATCCTCAAACAGACAAAGCTTTATCCCCACAGATCTGTTGTACACGAGAGGCACATCTTTGGAATAAAGTCTGTATCAAGGATTCAGGACTTTGGTGATAGCCCCAACGTCAACATCCTAAGAAGTTTGGATCACACATCAAAGCATGTTATTATTGCCATCCTCGGTTGAAGCGACAGGGAGCCGACAATCATCCCCAACATGTGGGAAAATAAAATATATGCATCATACATATGCATCATACACTTGCATCATGTTGCTACACATAGCATTATGTTTATCTTGTTGCATTTCAAGTGTCTAGGATTCTTTATCCTATCCATGCCATTGCATTGCATGAATATGATAAAGAGGGGCATCTGTAGACACTCAAAATTTTCTGCACACCTGTTACTGACATTGCAGGAGGGCAGATTCGTCTTTAAGACATAACCCTTGAAGACAGCTCATATCCAGTCCGGGTACTACCGGAAGCTCAGTCTCAACCCCAGAATATACACCGGGAGTATTAATTCTAACCTCAGAGATAACCTTGAGGCCTACAGTTCCAATACTAAAAATTCCACTGGAGAAAACCGATTTATCCCAGAGATAACCCCGATATATTCAGTCTCAGTTCCAACACTCGGAGTAGCAGATTCCAACCTTGGAGATAACCCCTAGGAAGGCAGTTGTAGTTCCAGAGATAACCCCAGAAATGCTTGTTTCAAATGCATGTAATCAGCTTCAACCACGGCGCTTACACCGAGGCACTCAGTACAAGACCCAGCGATAACATCGGGAAGACATGCACACCTCAGAGATGACACCGAGGACCTTCAATACTTGCAGCAGTCCAATCTCAGAGATAACCCTGAGCAACGTCTGCTTTATCAGCCCAAACCGGAGATAACCCCGGTGAGAGGCAAAGTCGTCATCTCAACATCTCATATATATATTTCTATACAGTAATGTCCCACAAGGACCAAGGAAGTCCAATCCTGAGTGACTATTACGCAGGGTAACGGATAGAATTTGAAGCTTGAATATCGGAGGGCACGATCCCATCTTCCTGATTTCGTAAAACCTCTAATCCCATGTCATTACGTAACTCTCAACAACGGCGGTCCGAAATAGGTCTTACACACCTCAGTCGGATGCCTGAATTGAAGTTTTGAAAGTTCGAGCGGACATCACATTGCATGCATGCACGTACTTAGAGACGGCAGGACCCGTAGAGCCCGGGGTACCTCGGGCAGTCGTAGGTACATCTGCGGACCTGCGGCTCCCCCCTCTATAAATAGAGGGCTTGGGGAATTTTGGAAGAGAAAATGGCGAGAAAGTCATGTCCAATTTGCTCTGTACACACCCTAAACTTAGTGCTTTCTCATTTTTAACACTTGCAAGCTCATCTATAGCTACTTTTTACCGGCGGGAGCCAAGTGTTCATCCACCTAAAGCTATAGAAGTCTTTTTTGGCAGTCCACTTTAAGCTTTCTTATACATTTTAAAGCTTTTCTCTTCATCTTTGCACACACCGTTCCTCACGTTGAGAGTCGTGTTGCGTGTGTATGCCCGGGCTACGTTCCGTGGTTTTATTTCAGTTTGTATATATATATATATATATATATATATATATATATACTTCTATATATATATATATATATATATTTATATATGGACTAACATTATCGAGTTATGTCTCGATTGAGCCTAGACTTATGTCTGGAGCGTTTATTTACTTTCGTATATATATATATATATATATATATATATATATATATATATATATATATATATATATATATATATATATATATATATATATATATAAACTGTGTGTCGAACTCTGTTCGATGAGCCTAGACTTACGTCTGGTACGTTTAATTGCTTATATATATATGTATTTATATATATGAACTGTGTCGAACTATGTTCGATGAGCCTGAATTTTATATTCGGTGCGTTTAATTGCTTATATATATATATATATATATATATATATATATATATATATATATATATATATATATATATATATATATATATATATATTTGAACTGTTGTCGAACTTTGTTCGATGAGCCTGGATTTTATATCTGGTGCATTTGAACTGTTGTCGAACTTTGTTCGATGAGCCTGGATTTTATATCTGGTGCGTTTACATGCTTTTATATATATATATATATATATATATATATATATATATATATTTACATTTCGTCCCGCCTGGAGTTTCCTCCGTGGCGGTTGATCATGTCAATATATATATATATATATATATATATATATATATATATATCACTTTTATATATTTACATTTCCGATCTCCCATGGAGGTGCTTCGTGGTGGTTGATCATATCTGTATATATATATTTACAACTTATATATATATATATATATATATATAACTGCTTACTGCGTTCATATCAATTACGACATCATGTGGGCCTAGGAATCATGTGATCACAAATTCAGTCCATTGAATCTAGATTCGGTTCTTATGATGGACATTTTCAGCTGTAAGCAGCTTGTAAATTATTCACGGTGTTTGGATTTCCTCAGATGATTTTCATACCCACGAGGAGTTCGATACTGTTTTGTACATTATTTTCTCGAAGATGCTTTCCATCTCAAAAATATTAACAATCAAGCCGAACATTTAATAAAATAGAAGTATCAAATGACTCAATTACTATTGAGCACAGGGTTTGAAAAACCTCTTTTTACAAAACATCACTGCTATATCTTGTTTAAAATTGAATTTTTATACAAATTCAAACCCTTGTATATAGGTGCAAACGAGGCATAACACTACTTCTAAATAATAGCACATTAACCAACACACACACACACACATTTATATAATAGTTTCTTGAAAAGTGGCGGTCACCGTGACAACACAGATGTCGGGGGGGGGGTGCCTAAAACCTTCCCTCCGCATAATCAAGTCTCCGGACCCTAATTAATCTCGGTTTCACATACCCGTTTAGCAGTGTCACATCACTAGGTCAATGTGCAAACTTTTTCTCAGCTGTGTTGGTACAACTGGTTAAAAAACCAACTGGCGACTCTTAACAGTCCATCGTCGATATTACACATGTCGGACCTTTTTCGCTTGTTTTTTCAAACAAATCTCACCTAAAATGAGAACACAAAAGAACAATACTAGAAAAGGGACAAGTAAAAATCCCGACGTCGACAACTAAGTGGATGGATGCGAAACCTCTTCGTGCGATCACGAAGTAGGAGTGCTTAAAATTTCTCAAGGAGTACGTGGTGTTTTGATTCGGCATTCCTATAGTGGTGGTTTCGGACAATGGACCCCAGTTTATGGGTTCAAAGTTTGAAACATTCTTGAAGGAGTTGGGAATTCAGCATTGGAAGACTTCAGTTACACACCCGCAGTCGAATGGGCTGGTTGAGGTGACTAACAGAACACTCCTGAATGGTATTAAGAGATGATTTGATGAAGTAAAAGGAAGGTGGCCAGAAGAGTTACTTAGCGTGTTATGGGCCTATCGAAGTACACCAAGTACTACTACAGAAGACTCGCCTTTTAGATTGACTTATGGTTTAGATGCTTTGGTTCCTGCAGAGATTGGTTCGCCAAGCCTTCGGGTCAGTCAGTTTCGGGAGGTGTATAATGACAAGGGACTTCGAGTCAACCTGGACTTACTTGAAGAAGTCAGGGAAGAAACTTTGGTGAAGTTGGCAGAATATCAGCGTCGAGTGGCTGAACATTATAACAAAGGGGAAAAGATTTGAAGATTTGAGGTATGGGATCTTGTTCTTTGGGAAGTGGAAGCTTCTATGCCTTAGAATTTGGGAAAGCTAATGCCGAACTGGGATGGTCCTTATGAGATTGTCGACGTACCGAAGCCAAGAACTTATCAGTTGCAAGCATTGGATGGGACTGTGATAAAGAATGCTTGGCATGTAGGAAGACTTAGGAAATATTTTCAGTAGGGTCAATATCAGAGTACATGAGTCTATAATTCTTCTGACAATTATTAATAAAAGAAGCTTTTATCTCCAATGTTATTTTATCTACTTGTTATTTGGGGGTTCAGTGGCCTGCTCATCCTAGAGATGGTGAGTAGGGTCCTGATTCATCCTAAAGATGGCGAACTAGATTTTTTGGAGGTTCGGTGGTCTGTTCATGCTAAAGATGGTGAACAAGGTCCTGATTCTTCCTAAAGATGGAGAACTAAATTTTCTGGAGGTTCAGTGGTCTGTTCATCCTGAAGATGGTGGACAGAACCTGTTCATCCTAAAGATGGTGAACAGGGTCCTAATTCATCCCAAAGATGGCGAACTAGATTTTCTGGAGGTTCGGTGGTCTGTTCATCCTGAAGATGGTGAACATAACCTGTTTATCCTAAAGATGGTGAACAGGGTCTTGATTCGTCCTAAAGATGGTAAACAGGATTGTCTGGAGGTTCAGTGGTCTGTTCATCTTAAAGATGGTGAACATAATCTGTTCATCCTAAAGATGGTGAACAGGGTCCTGATTCATCTTAAAGATGGCGAACAGGATTGGTTGGCGGTTCGGTGGTCTGTTCATCCTTAAGATGGTGAACAGAACATGTTCATCTTAAAGATGGTGAACAGGGGCCTGTTCGTCCTAAAGATGGCGAACATGTTTGTTGAGAGGTGGTCTGTTCATCCTAAAGATGGTGAACATATTATGTTCATCCTAAAGATGGCGGACTGGATTGTTAAAGATCTGTTTCACTCTTCGGCAATGAATAGAATTACTTTGCATTGTTACTTGATTTTATTTGAAGTGTTGAGTTCAGATTATTTGATTATTTGATATAGTAAATGTATGTGATGAATGCAAGAAGAGTAGAAGGAAACAAATTGTATTTCATTAAATGTAGGAGCGATTACAATATTGTTAAATTTTTACAAGTTTGCAAGTTATGTCCGTGGAGGGTCGTCTTCGGCATTATCCTCGTCTTCGTCTTTAGAAGAATCGAGAAGTAATGGATTTAGAGAGGCAGTAGCAAGCTTCGATTTGCCTTTATTTTGGGCTGCTTCATAGCCTTCAGCATACATTTGTATGATTTCGTTGTTCAGTTCGGGCGATTTGCGGTATTCGATTCAGATTTCGTTGCGGAGGTCTTCAGTTAGTGGGGGTCCAAGTGCTTTGAGTTCACGAAGTTCTTTTTCAACTTTGCTTCGAAGTTCGAGGTGTCATTGTTTGGAGATCTTTGTTTCATTAATTTCTTTGGTGAGGGATTTGTTCTTTTGCATCAGCACTTCATTGGTCATCATTAGCTCTTGGTTCTGTTCGAAAGTGGTTCATTGCAGTGCTTTGGCAGTGGTTAGTTGTTCTTTGAGTTTGGTAATATCTTTTTTAAGGCCTTTGGTATAAAAAAGGGTGTCACCATGCTGACTCCTCTCCCTTGCCAAGGCATATTTTAAGATGGCGTTCTCTTTTCTGGTGGCTTGTTCTTCGGCTTCGATCTCTTTATATCTTAGGTTGTGCCGCCCAAAGATTCCATTCGCCTGTAGTTGTTTAGAGTTAAGTATGGGGACTCAAAAAGATGCTCGTAAAATGGAAGTAGTTGGGTAGTAATTGACTTACTCTAGCTTGGTGGGTCATGCCAACACGGATAAGGTTAGAAGTGGAGCTGTTTCTAAAGCGGTGATCGTCAGTTCTGAGGACGAAGGCATAGTACAAGTGTAGGGGAAAATCTACGTTGTTATCTGGCCATAAGGTGGGCGAGCAAACAACTTTGGGTATGGATGAGGAAGAAGGTGGTCGTTGGGGAGAAGGTCTTGGTTGTTCGGTTGGGATTGGGACGTGTGTTGTTGTTGGAAGTTCGGTTGATGAGGACGGTTGATTGTCTGAAGCATGTTTTCTCTTTCTGATGTTGGGAGAATTAGGTTCGGTTGTTTCTTCAGGTTCATCAATCTCGATTGGAATAATAAGTGGTTGGTTGGTTTCGGTAGGAGGTACTCTAAGTTCTTCAACAGTAAGAGGGGTTGTTTTGGCTCGTTTCTTTTTTGTTCGGAGTATTTGGGCGCGTTCGGCGATGGGCATGTCAAGGAGGCTTTCATTAAGTGTTGGGACATGGATGTGTTTCGGTTTTTTGGTGGCTCTTTTCTTCCGTTGAGGTTGTGTTGATTCTTCGGCAGGTGTTGGTTCGGTGATTTGTGGTTCGGTGGTTTGGGGTTCGGAGGTTTGGGGTTCGGTGGATTTTGGTTCAGTGTTTTGTGGTTCGGCGAAACTTTAGGTTGGGTTGGGTTGGCAGAAAGGAAATCTTCAAGTTCTCTTCGATCGATGGGGGTCGGTTTGGTAAGGGACACTGCAGAAGATAGAGAAGGATATTTGTGACACCCCCAAAATAGGTATACACACTCATTTTGAGTCGCCAAATACATGGTACAGACTTTAAATACAAACTTAATTATATAACTGTCGTGTAAAATACGACAAAACATAAGCTGAGAGTTTTGACACGAATATTGTCTCGTAGACAATATCCAAACTAAAATGGAGTCCTCATTACAATTATTATCACACTATTTTATAAAATAGTGAGGACTACTACAACCACCATCTCGGACCGTCACTCCATTCCCTAACTAGTTCCAACTATGTTCTCATTTCCTTAAGAGAACAATGAAAGCAAAGGGTGAGCTTAACTAGCCCAATAAAGATTATTATGACTAAAATAATGCAGAATAAATTATTGTTAGCCTTCAACAGTGTAAAACTGATAAAATATAATAGACAACAAATTTAACTGCAGCAGAACAAGCAATTCATTAGAAGAGTCAAGTAGAGCATGATATCTACTATCTTCTATGATTTAAAAGTTCATCATCAATATTTTATTGCTATAACACAACTCAATAAATAATCTACATCATCGAATTATCCATGCACTACGGGCCAAGGATATTCGTTAGTATCACATCCACGAATTATCCATGCACTACTGGCCAAGGATATTCGTTATTATCACCAATGGTCATGATCATGCCAACAACTGTCCATCAATGCACTACGGGCCAATGAGAACTTTTACCACATCATCTGTAACATTACAGGTCATGATTATACCGATACATAATTCCTGGTCATAATCATACCAATCAACAGTCCATCTATGCACTACGGGCCAAAGATAACTTCCATCACAATATAAGCATGAGGATGATGACAATGATATAAGTATCAATCAAACGAAATCAAGGATAAATATTAAAGATTTTTAATTTATCTAGAGTTTAAAAATATCCAAATTGTCAACATGATAACTGCTTTATGAAGTAAAATTCAAGAATAATATTCATGTATCAAAAATAATTTGGACATAAAAGAAATTAATTTTTGTCGTGAATAGTATCCCGGGTGAATAGTACCCCGTGAATAGTACTTCGTGAATAGTATCCCGTGAATAATACCCCGACATGAAAAGACTAAAATTTAACAAGAATGTTCAGAAAAATATTTTTGTGAAAAGATACTCGATGAAACACAAATTTCAAGGATATTCTACTAATTTCTAGGAGTATAAGAAGCAATAATTATCAAAATGAGTGTATAATTAGGAATATGAAACGAAATAATATTACTTACATACTACAGAATATGGAAGAAAATATTATTTCTTACAAATATTGAATGAAAATAATATTCCTTACCTTAAAAGGAGAGTATTTCTGACTGGTATAGGGGGGATATTCTTGAAGAAAACTTATATTGTTTCTACACTCAAAGCTTCCTTAAACTCAAAAGAAATACACTCAATATTATAGAAGAAAAATTCTCTGATTCTGGTGTGATTTTTATTTCTAAACTAAACATCCTATTTATAGGAGAATGACAGGGTACTATTTAGGAAAAATCACGGATGCACAGTAGGAAGAATTCACGGGCGAATTCACGAATGAATTCGTTTAAAATTTTTGATTTTACTATGTAGCACTATGCAACACTATGCAGTATGTAATAAAATATAATATATTCTATTTTATATAAAAAACAAAACTTATATAATATATATATAATTCACACACACACACACACACTCATAGTCACACTCACACACACGTTACACACAGACATATTTAATATATATATATATATATATATATATATATATATATATATATATATATATATATATATATAATTGAGATAACTTTCTACCGATTATTTTAAAAAATGGGTAAGTGGGGGTCCATATAATAACTCAAATTTATAACAAATATTTCATAAAAACCCCTATATTTAGCTCAATTCACTTGACTTCACTAAATACATTTTTAATAATATTTATTTATTATTAATATTATAACTCACAATATTAACAACCATATCATTTCTAGGAAAGAGGGATCTTTCCGATAAGGACTTCTCCTAATTAGCGCGCAATTAGGTGACAAAGCCCCTTTCTTCGACAAAATTTTCTAGACATTATCAATAATGCAAATAATAATATGAATAACTTTGTCGTCTCAATTATTGATTTAATAATATAAAATATTGTGAGAATAATTAAATCAATAATGTGAGATACTATGCAGCAATTACTGTGGCAATAATTGAATAAAACTGAGTGACTTCTCACGAAAGCATCAATAATTAAAGATACTGTACAATACTGTGTACTACTATGCAACCACTCATATTACTGTACTTTTATCACCGGGTATTTCAACTGTTAACGGTAAAACTTTTGTCGTTATTTTTATAAAAAATTATTTCTGTCGTTTTCTAACTTCGACAGTAATTCCATTGTGGGGGTCTACCAATGATTATGTCGTCGTACGAATATTCCCTGATAAAATGAATATTCCCCGACCAAACGAATATTTTATAACAACTTGCTTACTTTGCAAAATTTGTAAATATTATCCACAACTATAACATTATAACAAATCCACACCTTATTATTCAAAATAATATTTAGAGAAAATTAATCTTTATTCATAAAAGTTGGGGTCTTACAACCTCCCCTTATTATGAAATTTTGTCATTGAAATTGGTGTACGTACCTGGTATGTCGAAAAGGTGAGGATACCTTGATTTCATTTTAAATTCTAACTCCCAGGTCATTTCCTCAATATAGTGGTTTCTCCACAAAACTTTGACTTAAGGTATAACCTTGGAGAGTAGAATATGTTCTGTGACGCCCCTAAAATAGGTATACACAACCCATTCTGAGTTGTCAAATACATGGTACAAAAATTAAATACAAACTTCATTTATACAATACGACAAAACGTAGCTGAGAGTTTTAACACGAATATTATCTCGTAGACAATATCCAAACTCAAATGGAGTCCTCATTATAATTATTATCACACTATTTTATAAAATAGTGAGGAATAATATAGCTACCATCTCGGACCATCACTCCGTTTCCCGACTAGTCCCAACAATATTCTCATTTCCTGAAGAGAACAATGAAAGCAAAGGGTGAGCTCAACTAGACCAGTAAAGAATATTATGACTAAGATAATACAGATTAAATTATCGTTAGCATTTAACAGTGTTAAACTGATAGAATACAATAGGCAACAAGTTTAACTACAGCGGAACAAACAATCAGTTAGAAGAGTTAAGTAGAGCATGATATCTACTATCTTCTATGATTTAAAAGATTATCATCAATTTTATCGCTGAGACTCAGCTCAATAAAAAATCCACATCACTAAATTATCCATGTACTACGGGCTAAGGATATTCATTATTATCACATCCATAAATCATCCATGTACTACGGGACAAGAATATTCGTTATTATCAACAATGGTCATGATCATACCAACAACTGTCTATCAATGCACTAAGGGCCAATGAGGACTTTTAAAACATCATTTGTAACATTTCAGGTCATGATTATATCGATACAAACTTTCCTGGTCATAATCATACTAATTAACAGTACATCTACGCACTACGAGCCAAAGATGACTTTCTTCACAATATAAGCATGAGGATGATGACAATGATATAAGAATTCAATTAAATAAGATTAAGGATAAATTTTAAAGATTTATAATTTAATTTATCCAGAGTTCAAGAATGTCCAAATTGCCAGCATGGTAATTGCTTTGTGGAGTAAAATTCAAGAATAATATTTATGTTTCAAAAATAACTTGGACAGAAAAGAAATTAAATTTTGTCGTGAATACTACCCCGGGTGAATAGTACCTGAGTGAATAGTACCTCATGAATAGTACTTCATGAATAGTACCCCGACATGAAAAGTATCCCGAATTCCTGAGTGAATAATATCCGAGTGAATAGTACCTGAATGAATAGTAACCCGTTAATAGTAACTAATGAATAGTATCCCATCATACAAAGTACCCCGAATCCTCGAGTGAATAATACCCGAGTGAATAGTAACTCGTGAATAGTACACTGGGTGAAAATATTGAAATTTAATAAGAAAGTTCAGACCAATATTCGAATGAAACGATACAAGATGAAGTGCAAAACTCAAGGATATTCTACTAATTTCAGTGATTATAGAAGCAATACTTACCATAGTAAGTTTAGATTTAAGAATATGAAAAAAAATAATACCCCTTACCTTAGTAGAAGACTGGATACTGCAATAGTGAAGTAGCAAAATACTCTTCTTCTTGCTCTCTATAGTTTCTCTCTATAATTTCTCTAATGAGTCTTAGTGAATTGGTGAGAATGAAAGAAGAATTAAACTTCTATTTATAGAAAAATGAACTAAATAGTAACTGATTCACGGACTGTCCAGATTGATTTACTATTAAAACAGACGGTCCATATTGATTCACTATTAAAACCGCAAACGACGGTCTATATTGATTCACTATTAAAATCACAACCGACAGTCTAGATTGATTTACTATTAAAACTACCACCGACGGTCCAGATTGATTTACTATTAAAACTGTGACGAATGAGACTTTGTAATTTAAATTTGAATAATTATTGAATTAAATAAATATTTTTCAATGATTTATTTATTGTGTTAAATAATTAATTGATGAATTTGTGGTAGATTAATTTAATTATATGTGTTACATTGATTAAATTAATATGGAGAATTTTATTATTCAAATTATGTATTTAATTGAGCTTATTTGATTAAATAAATTATTTAATAAGCATAATGTTATTCTAATTAATTTAATAATTAATTAGAGATTTAAGGAATTGACATAATTAATAAATGAGAGTTTAATTATGCGACTACGTGAATTAATGAGAAATTATTATATTTTATTTAGATTAAATTAAATAAGATATTTGATTAATTTCTTAAGTGGGTGTGACATTATTAAACTATATAATAAAAGATTAATTAAATTAAATGGAAAGAGTTTTCTAAAGGTTAGCCAAACAAGGCCCTAATAGGAGTTGGGCAGTTAACCCACGAAGGGGATTAACTGACCACAACGTTGCCAGTTATCTATGCGCATTAATTAGTCTTATTTTTAGAAGACATATTTCATTTATGAGTCTTAACTTAGAGAAATTCAGAGAGAATTCAGAGAGAGTTTAGAGGGAAATTGTGAGATTGAAGAATCAGAGAAGCTGCTATAGGGTAATCTCTTCAACCCTAAACTTAAATTTACGTTCTTGAAATTTATTGAGTTCTCTGTAAAACAAAAATTGTGTGATCAATGCATGAATTGATGATTTATGTGTATATACATGATAAAATATAATCACAACATGTTTTCTACCATCTATGTATGTTTTCAAAACATCATTTGCATATAAATATGTCGTAATTAGATCTTTGAAGTTACAGAGTTTAAAAGCTGTATATATATAGCCCTTATTATGAGTAATGGTATGCCACAAAATGTTGTTTAACTTGAAATTCAACAGTAGATTATGATAGTACATGTTAAAACGAAGAAAACAAACTTTGAACGGACGAATTCAGAGTTATAACGAATCCGTAATGTCAAATTTCATGTTTTATCTTCAAAACTATCAAAAACACCAAGAACAGTAAAATTATGTGGTTTAACTAGAATAATTGTATGATTAAGTTATTAAAATCATGTTAGAAAGGTTGGGTAATGATCATATATGAATTATATTGTCTGGGTATGCTTAAATTCATGTGTGAATAAAGTAATTAGATGTTTTTGGCCATGTTCTGTTTTCCTCGCGAACTTCAGAATCTGGAACTGGCGTGTCGCACCGTAGCGCCAGCTCCAGGCCTTAAAGTTCGCACCGTAGCGCCAGCTGCACCACTAGTCCAAGCTGCAGCGCCAAGGTTAGCCTGTATGGTGGCGCCGTAGCGCCACTCTGCAGTTTGTTTAGAAATGAGTTTTTCTTTAATTGTTCAAGTCCAGGGAACGCAATTGTAACCTAATCTAATGGACATAAAAATGTATTAGACATATAATGTGATATTAAAATAGATTCTTAACATGTTAATAAGGTATTTACATGTTTAATTAAATTGTTGAACGCATAGTTAACTCGTCGTTCATGAAGTATAATTTTATGTGAAAAAAAGTGTTGTGATTTGATTAGTATAATCACGATCAGAGTGTAGTGAGAAGAGAATGAACTTGTGATGCTAGTTACGTTATAATTGACTAGTATTGTGAATGTAAATGGTATGTAGGATTAAATCGAGGGACGTGTATAGTTAACGTGTAACCTACGCACGAGGCAAGTTTCCTAACCCTACTTGTTATCGTCATGCAAGTTTCTAAACCTTACCTCTTTACGTTGAGCAGGTTCTAGACTTATATTCTATATCCAGCTAGTTCTTGTGATTTATTGATCAAGTTCAAGTTGTCGTATTAAATGTTATCAATCTTTTAAAGCATGATTCTTGTTATACAATACTTATTCCATTGTATACCTTTTGAGTTTATTATTCAAATTGAATATCATTATTGTTGAATCTTGTAAGACTAGCGAACCCTTATTGATTCGACTAGTCTATAGTTGATGAACGTTCTTAATTTTAGAACCCTTGTTGAGTTTATCCAAACTAAACTTCCTTTGGTGCGGACTCTAATGTCAAACTGAGATGAACAACCCTGTTATAGGGGATTACTTATGCTTTAGCGTTAAGATATTGTGTACAGTATGATACTAAGGGCTGATCCCCCTAAGTATGAGTAGAAGAGTTCATAGTCTTATGACTATTAAAGGTTTCAAGTTTAAACACTTGACAACCTAGGACATAGTTCAAGGTCGTATGACCCTCAGGAGTTCTTTTGATTCTTGTTATTCATTCTTGATTTAAAAGTCGAGTTTCTTATTTCAGAAGCCTTTGATTCACTCGCATGTTATTATATTGTTGTTATATTATTATACTTGTGGGCAATCGTGATCACTCTTGCGTAATAATAACGTTGCAGTTAAGAACGAAAGGTCCGACGAGCCTTCTACTAGCAAAGGCAAGGGCAAGATTAACAAGTGTTGAAGACTTGTTGCTTATTTAATGTATTTACGTTTAGACTTATGACACTGTTGTGTAAGACTCAATATTTGTTTATATTTTCGCATTTGAGATTTAAGGTTAGTATGACCTGGGATTGATGTACTTATTTTCAGATGTTGTAACTCCATAAGGAGAGGATTTATTTCTATCTATTTTATGGTTTTCATTTATTATGGGTAGATAGACATATGATGTTTGTACAGTGAACACCAAATCACGTGGGAATTGAAGTACCCAGATTTGGGAGTGTCACAAAAATCACCACCGACGGTCCAGATTGATTTACTTATTACACTTTGGTACCCCTAAAGTTTCCCAAGTTTGCATTATTCTGCTTTAAGTTTTGTAATTCACTTAACTTCAATAAACACATTTTTAATATTTCAACAATTATTCATAATTAATATTATAACTTACAATATTGACAACTAGATCATTCTCAGGAAAGAGGGGGCTTTTCGATAAAGATTTCTCCTTATTGTCGCGTAATTAGATGACCTATCCCCTTTTCTCGATAGAACTTTCTAGACATTGTCAATAATGTAAATAATCATATGAATACATGTATTGTCTCAATTATTGATTTAATAATATAAAATATTATGCAGATGATACTGTGATAATAATTGAATCAATAATATGAGATACTATACAACAACTACTGTTGTAATAATTGAATAAAACTGAGTGACTTCTTACGTAAGCATCAATAATCAGAGATACTGTGCAATACAGTGTGCTACTGTGCAACCACGCGTATTACTGTACTTTTATCACCGGATATTTCAACAGTTAACGGTAAAACTTTTGCCGTTATTTTTATAAAAAGTTATTTCTGTCGTTTTCTAACTTCGACAGTTATTCTGTTGTGGGGTCCACCAATGATGGTTTCGTCATACGGATATTCCCCGATAAAAAGAATATTCCCCGACCAAACGAATATTTCCCAACACAACAAATATTTTATATCAACTTTCTTACTTGGTAAAATTTTCACATATCACTTTTAACTTTAACCTTTTATTAATTTAACCATTTACTAAATAGAATAACAATTATAAGAAAATTGAATACTTTCATTTCATAAAATTCGGGGTCTTACAATCTCCCCTCCTTATGAAATTTCGTCCTTGAAATTGATGTACGTACCTGGTATGTCGAAAAGGTGAGGATATCTTATTTTCATTTTAGATTCTAACTCTTGAGGTATAACCCTTGAGCGTAGAATATGTTTCTTCTTATCCAAGATTTTAATAGGTACCTCTTCATATGCTAAATCTTCCGCTATCTTTTCTGGTTCTAATTTAATAACGTGGTTCGAGTCGTCCGCATATTTACGTAACATCGATACGTGGAAAACGTTATGAACACGCAACGCGGTAAGGTGCCAAATACATCAACTATTCTGAGTCGCCAAATACATGGTACATAATACAAATACAAACTTAATTTATACAACTGTTAAGTGTCGTGTAGAATACGACACAACATAAGCTGTGAGTTTTAATACAAATATTGTCTTCTAGACAGTATTCAAACTCAAAATAAGTCCTCATTACATTTATTATCACACTATTTCACAAAATAGTGAGAACTACTAATGCAAACATTTGGACTGTCACTCTGTTCCCCGACTAGTCCCAGCTATATTCTCATTTCCTGAAGAGAACAATGAAACCAAAGGGTGAGCTCAACTAGCCTAGTAAGAAATATTATGACTAAGATAATGCAGAATAAATTATCGTTAGCCTTCAACAGTGTTAAACTGATAAAATATAATACACATCAAGTTTAACTGTATTGGAACAAGCAATCCATTAGAAGAGTCAAGTAGAGCATGATATCTACTATCTTCTATGATTTAAAAAGTTTATCAACAGTTTTATCGCTGAGACTCAGCTTAATAAATAATTCACATCATCGAATCATCCCTGCACTACGGGCCAAGGATATTCATTAGTATCACCAATGGTCATGATCATACCAACAACTGTCCATCAATGCACTACGGTCCAATGATGACTTTACCACATCATTTGTAACATTACGGGTCATGATTATACCGAATAATCCCTGGTCATAAAAATACCAATCAACAGTCCATCTATACACGTAAGCCAAAGATGACTTTTATCACAATATAAACATGAGGATGATGACAATGATATAAGAATTCAATTAAATGAAAGCGAAGGATAAACTTTAAAGATTTATAATTTAATTTATCCAGAATTCAAAAACGTCCAAATTGTCAACATGATACTGCTTTGTGGAGTAAAATTCAAGAATAATATTGTATCAAAAATGATTTGGACCGAAAAGAAATTAATTTTTGGCATGAATAGTATCCCGAGTGAATAGTACTTGAGTGAATACTATCCCATGAATAGTATTTCAGGAATACTAATTCGTGAATAGTATCCCAACATGAAAAGATTAAAAATTATCAAAAATGCTCAGAATAATATTTCCATAAAAAGATACTGGATGAAGCGCAAATATCAATGATATTCTACTAATTTCATAGAGTATAGAAGCAATACTTATCAACATAAATCTAGAATTAGGAATATGAAATGAAATAATATTATTTACATATTACATAGTATGGAAGAAAATATTATTTCTTACGAATATTGAACAAGAATAATATCACTTATGAATATGAAAGAAATAATACCCCTTACCTTAGTAGGAGATTGGATACTGCAATAGTGTAGTAACAGAATACTCTTTTTTTTTCTCTCTATACTTTCTCTATCTCTATAGCTTGAATGAATTGGTGAAAAATAATGAAGAAATGAGCTTCTATTTATAGGCTTGGCAAAGTAAGGGTAAAATAGTCTTTTTGCCATAATTTATGACATCATCGCTTACATCACCGATTATATTACATCATTGCTTACCTCATCGTCCGATGCCACCATCGCTTACATCATAGGAATTCAGATTCAATTTGTTCTCTTCCACCTCCTTTTACTTTTATACCATGAATTTACTATAATAATGTTGCCATTCAAATTATAAAAAAACATACCATTATATAATCACATCATACTACTATAATGTACTATTATAGTAATATATTTGAATGAATTATTTTATCGGAAAAGATAAAATACCAACTTTCAACAAATGTCACATGCTAAAAATTCCTTAGTTTAAATCCAAATTGAATAAATATTTTCTTATCATATATATATATATATATATATATATATATATATATATATCAACAATTAATTATTCACAAATAATATTACAAAATTTTAATATTAACAACCAAGTCGTTCCCATGAAAGAGGGGGCTTTTCGATAAGGATTTCTCCCTATTGACGTGCAATTAGGTGACCAAACCCCTTTTCTCGACAGAACTTTCTAGACATTGTCAATAATACAAATAATAATATTAGTCAAATAATATAAATTATTTATTTGATAATTTGAAATACGGTGCAATGACAATTATTGAATCAATAATATAAAATATCAACGTAGTAATTATTGAATCAATAAAATAAAATATTGAACAGTAATTACTGTAACAATTATTGAGTAGTGACTTCTTACGTAAGCATCAATTATGAAAGATATTGTATAATACCGTGTGCTACTATGCAACCACGCGTATTACTGTACTTTTATTACCGAGTATTTCAACAGTTAACGGTCAAAACTTTTGCCGTTATTTTATAAAAATAATATTTTTGTCACTTTCTATATCCGACAGTTATTCCGTTGTGGGGTCCATCAATGATCGTGCCGTCGTACAGATATTTCCTGACAAAAATAATATTCCCCGACCAATCGAATATTTTATAACCACTTGCTTACTTTACAAAATTTGTAAATATTACCCACAATTATAACATTATATCAAGCTCCACACCATAATATTCAAAAATATATTTCGAGAAAATTAATCTTTATTCATAAAAGTTGGGGCCTTACAACCTCCCCTTCTTATGAAATTTCTTCCTCGAAATTAGGGTACGTACCTGGTATGTCGAAGAGGCGAGGATACTTTAACTTCAATTTAGATTCTAACTCCTAGGTCATTTCCTCAATATCGTGGTTTCTCCACAAAACTTTGACTTGAGGTATAACCTTGGAGCGTAGAATATGTTCCTTTTTATCCAAGATTTTAACAGATACCTCTTCATACGTTAAATCTTTCACTATTTCGTCTGGTTCTAACTCAATAATGTGGTTCAGGTCTTCCACATATTTACGTAACATGGATATGTGAAAAACGTTATGAACACGAGACATACTTGACGGTAATGCGAGTCTATAAGCCACAGTTCCTACTCGATTGAGGATTTTGAAAGGGTCATTGAATCGAGGGTTGAGCTTTCCTCTCTTTCTAAATCTCTTAACTCCTTTCCATAGAGCAACCCGTAACAACACATGATCTCCAATATTGAACTCCACGTCCTTTTGAAGATGATCAACATAACTCTTTTGTCTATCTTATGAGGTTTTTATACATTGTCGGATCATTTAAATCTTTTTTGTTGTCATGCGCACCAATTTTGGTCCCAACAACGTTGCTTCACCCACCTCATCCCAGCATACTGGAGAACGACACTTGCGTCCATACAACGCCTCAAATGAAGCCATGCCAATACTTGCTTGATAACTGTTGTTGTAGGAGAATTCCACCAATGGCAAGAACTTGTCCCAACTTCCTTTGAAGTCAAGGACATAGGCTCTTAATAGATCTTCAAGAGTTTGAATAGTCCTCTCTGACTGCCCGTCCGTTTGAGGATGATATGCCTAACTAAATCATAAATCCGTGTCCATAGCTTTTTGTAAACTGACCCAAAACCGTGAAGTGAATCTTGGGTTTAGATCAGAAATTATGGATACTAGCATATCATGCAGTCTTATAATCTCATTTATGTACATACGAGCAAGACGTTCAAGTGAATAAGTTTCTCGTATAGGTAAAAAATGAGCAGACTTGGTCAATCAATCAACAATAACGCAAATCGCATCTATGCCTTGAGAAACCTTGGGAAGACTAGTAACGAAATTCATGGTAATGTGCTCCCACTTCCATTCTGGAATTTTAAGTGGTTGCAACGGAGCTTTTGGTACTTGATGCTCCGCCTTGACACGTTGACACAATAAAACTCCTTGAGAAAAACTCCGCTATCTCTCTCTTCATATTGCTGGACCAAAATGTATGTCGAAGATCACGATACATTTTGGTACTTCTAGGATGGATTACAAACGGTGTGTTGTGCGTCTCCATCATGATTTTATACTTCAAATCAGAGTCGTTAGGAACAAAAAGTCTGAATTTGACTCTAAGTATTCCTTCTTCATCGATTCTTGCTTCCGAAATAACACCTTCTTGTACTTTCTGCTTCATACGCATTAGCTCCAGGTCTGTAGTTTGAGCAACTTTAACTTTATCAATTAAAGTCGGTTCTACTCGTATATTTGCCATTATTACGTGGGTCCCTGGAGTCTTTATCTCTATCTCTATCCTTTTCAAGTCATACAAAATGGGTCTTTGCGTTGACAATATCGCACTCACACCCGCATATGATATTCTACTCAATGCGTCAGCTACCACGTTCGCTTTTCAAGGATGGTATTGAATAGTATGATTATAATCTTTCAACAGTTCAAGCCAACGTCGTTGTCGCATGTTGAGTTCCTTTTGAGTGAAGAAATATTTGAGGCTTTTATGATCCGTAAAGATCTCCACCTTCTCTCCATATAGGTATGCCTCTAGATTTTAAGTACGAAAATGACAACTGCCAATTCCAGATCATGAGTAGGATAATTTCTCTCATATTCTTTGAGTTGTTGCGAGGCATATGCTATGACTTTCCCATATTGCATGAGAACACATCCTAAACCTCTTCGTGAAGCATCAGTGTTGATGACATATCCCTCCGAACCAGATGGTATTGTCAGAATAGGTGCTGAAATGAGTCTCCTCTTAAGTTCTTGAAAACTCTTCTCACATTCCTCGCTCCAACCAAATTTTATATCTTTCTGAGTCAGCTGAGTTAATGGAGCAGCGATTCAAGAAAATCCTTCCACGAATCTCCGATAATAACCAGCTAAGCCCAGAAAGCTACGTACTTTGGTCACTGACTTAGGTTGCTCCCAGCTTTGAATTGCTTCAATCTTTGCTGGGTCAACAGATATTTCGTAATTTGATATCACGTGCCCAAGGAATGCTACTTCCTCAAGCCAGAACTCGCATTTCTTCAACTTGGCATATAGCTTGTTTTTACAAAGCTTTTGGAGTATCAGTCTAAAGTGCTGCTCATGATCTTCATGACTTTTGGAGCATATAAGGATGTCATCAATAAAGATAACAACAAAATGATCCAAATATTCCTTGAATACTAGGTTCATCATATCCATGAAGGCAACAGGAGCATTAGTCAATCCAAAAGACATGACTAGGAATTCGTAATGCCCGTACCGAGTTCTGAAAGCAGTCTTTGGAATGTCATCAGTTTTAATCTTCAACTGATGATATCCAGAACGAAGATCGATCTTTGAAAAGAATTTGGCATTGCAACTGGGCAAACAGGTCATCAATGCGAGGTAACGGGTACCTATTTTTGACGGTGACATGATTCAACTCCCGATAATCAATACAAAGTCGCATACTTCCATCTTTCTTCCTTGCGAATAGAATAGGAGCACCCCAAGGAGACGTACTAGGATGAATGAAACCGATGTCTAACAATTCTTGCAGTTGGGTTTTTAATTCCTGAAGTTCAATAGGAGCCATTCGATATAGGGCTTTGGAAATGGGTTTTGTACCGGGTTCAAGGTCGATATAAAATTTAATTTCTCGCTCTGGGGGTAGGCCAGGAAGTTCTTTAGGGAATACATCAGGAAATTTATTAACAATAGAAATATCATTCAAATCTGACGTATTTTTATTTAAATCCATGACATGGGCTAAGAAAGCTTGACATCCATTTTTTAATAAACGAATAGCTTTATGGGTTGATATGATAGTGATTGACTTTAGTGGTTTGGTTGCTTAAATTCACATAATAGGTTGGTTAGGAATATGCAAGCTAACAACCTTACGAAAATAATTGATTTTAGCATGATGAGTAGTTAACCAATCAATCCCTAAAATCACATCAAATACAAGTAGTTTCAAAGAGATAAGATTGACAGGTAATGTGCGGTTACCGATTTTAATCAAACAAGACTTATAAACAGTGGATGTAATGAAGGTTTCTCCTAATGGAGTTTCAACAGATAAGTCAAAGTTTAATTTCTCCGAAGTTAAATTTAAACGTTGAGCGCAAGCAGGAGAAATAAAAGAATGGGTAGAACTGGTATCAAATAAGGTATAGACTTCGGTAAAGTTTATGATTAGCTTACCCGTGATCACCTCGTTCGGATTCCTCGCTTTTTGGGAGGTTACGACAAACGCTCTCCCTTGAACTACCGGTTTTATCTTGTCTGAGATAGCCTTTGATGCCTCCATCCCAGCTGGACTTGACTTTGGTGCACGACAAAATCGGGCTAGGTGACATTCTCTTCCACAATTGTAACATACTTTGGACTGCTGCGTATAGTTTGGACTGATGTGTCCATCCCCTCCGCATTTGTGACATACGACCTACGGTCATTCTCCTTCCTTAACAACAGGTGCTGGTGCTGACATCTTTCTATCATTATTGAATTTCCTCATCTTGAAATTTTCGCTTCTATTGTCTTGGCCATGATTACCACTGAAGTGGCTACCATTTTTGGCTTGTTGATTTCCTCCACGTTTGTTGTCACCGCTTCGATGACTGCTACCACTGGTATTATCACTTTGTCGACTGCTATCTCTTGGTTGTGTTGACTCATTATCACGTTCCAATAACTGAGCCCTATTTACAACATCTGAATACAAACACAGTTTGTGAGAAATTAGGTATTGATGTATCTCGGGTTTCAAACCTCTTAGAAACATCCGTGACATTCTCTCCTCATTATCAACCAAGTGGGGTGCAAACCGGGATAACTCGGCAAACTTAGCTTCGTACTGTGACACGGTCATATTATTTTGCTCCAGCTTGATAAACTCTACCTCCTTCATGTGATGAATACTTTCGGGAAAGTAATTGTCGTTGAACAGTTCTTGGAACTTCTCCCAAGACATCTTCAGTGAAGCATGTTGAGTACGCTTTACAGATTCCAACCAGTAATCTGCCTCTCCTCGCAACATGAAGGTGGAAAAGGGAACCTTTTGCTCCTCGGAGCATACCAAGACATCAAATATCTAGGTGATCTGGTTTATCCATGCCTCTGCCTTAAGTGGTTTTGGCTCTCCCAAAAACTCCGGTGGTCCCAGCTCCTTGAACTGCTTAGCGGTGACCATCCGAGAGTTACCAGTGTTTCCACCTGCATTTTGAATAGGAGTTTTTCTTGCCTAATGTTGCACGAATTGCAGAAAGCTCCTAAACATTCCGTCGTTCGCCAATTGGTCAGTGTTGTTGTTCACCTGAGGATTATTGCCTTCCTAATGCACATTATCCTGGGTATTGATCAGTGGTGACTCAACAGTCTCATGTGCTCCATTGCTTAACTCGACATTTTCAGATGCCATTTTCAAACACTGCCACAAAATAAGGGTTAATTGACATGCCACATATTATTCCTATATTATGACCGACTAATTAAATAACAAATAAACTTAGGCAGGTCATACTAGCGAAGGATTTTCCCGTCTCTCCTCCCTAGTTCTAGTCTCACATCTTAGCCAGGGATCATATCCCTAAGCTTTGATACCAACTGTGACGCCCCCAAAATAGGTATACATCACCTATTCTGAGTCGCCAAATACATGGTACAGAATACAAATACAAACTTAATTTTCACAACTGTTAAGTGTTGTGTAGAATACAACACAACATAAGCTGTGAGTTTTAATATAAATATTGTTTTCTAGACAGTATTCAAACTCAAAATAAGTCCTCATTACATTTATTATCACACTATTTCACAGAATAGTGAGGACTACTAATGCAAACATTTGGACCGTCACTCCGTTCCTCGACTAGTCCCAGCTATATTCTCATTTCCTGAAGAGAACAATGAAAGCAAAGGGTGAGCTCAACTAGCCCAGTAAGAAATATTATGACTAAGATAATAAAAAATAAATTATCGTTAGCCTTGAACAGTGTTAAACTGATAAAATATAATACACATCAAGTTTAACTACAGTGAAACAAGCAATCCATTATAAGAGTCAAGTAAAGCATGATATCTATTATCTTCTATGATTTAAAAATTTTATCAACAGTTTTATCGTTGAGACTCAGCATAATAAATAATCCACATCATTGAATCATCCCTGCACTACGGGCCAATGATATTCATTAGTATCACTAATGGTCATGGTCATACCAACAACTGTCCATCAATGCACTACGGGCCAATGATGACTTTTATCACATCATTTGTAACATTACGGGTCATGATTATACTGAATAATCCCTGGTCATAATCATACCACTCAACAGTCCATCTATGCACGTAAGCCAAAGATGACTTTTATCATAATATAAGCATGAGGATGATGACAATGATATAAGAATTCAATTAAATGAAAGCAAAGGATAAACTTTTAAGATTTATAATTTAATTTATCTAGAATTCAAAAATGTTCAAATTCTCAACATGATACTGCTTTGTGGAGTAAAATTCAAGAATAATATTGTATCAAAAATGATTTGGACCGAAAAGAAATTAATTTTTGGCATGAATAGTACCCCAAGTGAATAGTACCCCATGAATAGTACTTCAGGAATAGTAACCCATGAATAGTATCCCGACATAAAAAGATTAAAAATTATCAAGAATGCTTAGAATAATATTTTCATGAAAAGATACTGGATGAAGTGCAAATATCAAGGATATTCTACTAATTTCAGGGAGTATAGAAGCAATACTTATCAACATAAATGTAGAATTAGGAATATGAAACTAAATAATATTACTTAGATATTACAGAGTATGGAAGAAAATATTATTTCTTACGAATATTGAACAAGAATAATATCACTTACGAATACGAAAGAAATAATACCCCTTACCTTAGTAGGAGATTGGATACTGCAATAATGTAGTAACAGAATACTCTTCTTCTTTCTCTCTATACTTTTTTTCTCTCTCTCTATAGCTTGAATGAATTAGTGAAAAATAATGAAGAAATGAGCTTCTATTTATAGGCTTGGCAGAGTAAGGGTAAAATAGTCTTTTCGCCATAATTTATGACATCATCACTTACATCATCGATTATATTACATCATTGCTTACCTCATCGTCTGATGACATCATCGCTTACATCATAGGAATTCAGATTCAATTTGTTCTCTTCCACCTCCTTTTACTTTTATACCATGAATTTACTATAATAATGTTACCATTCAAATTATAAAAAAAGCATATTATTATATAATCACATCATACTACTATAATGTAATATTATAATAATATATTTGAATGAATTATTTTATCAAAAAAGATAAAATACCAACTTTTAACAAATGTCACATGCTAAAAATTCCTCAGTTTAATTACAAATTGAATAAATATTTTCTTATCATATATATCAACAATTAATTATTCATAAATAATATTACAAAATTTCAATATTGACAACTAGGTCGTTCCCAGGAAAGAGGGGGCTTTTCGATAAGGATTTCTCCCTATTGACGCGCAATTAGGTGACCAAACCCCTTTCCTCGACAGAACTTTCTAGACATTGTCAATAATGTAAATAATAATATTATTCAAATAATATGAATTATTGATTTGATAATTTGAAATACGGTGCAATGACAATTATTGAATCAATAATATAAAATATCAACGTAGCAATTATTGAATCAATAAAATAAAATATTGAACAATAATTACTGTAACAATTATTGAGTAGTGACTTCTTACGTAAGCATCAACAATCAAAGATACTGTATAATATTGTGTTCTACTATGCAATCACCCGTATTACTGTACTTTTATTACTAGGTATTTCAACAATTAACGGTAAAACTTTTGCCGTTATTTTATAAAAATGATGTTTTTGTCGCTTTCTATATCCGATAGTTATTCAGCCGTGGGATCCACCAATGATCGTGCTATCGTACGGATATTCACCGACAAAAAGAATATTCCCCGACCAATCGAATATTTTATAACCACTTACTTACTTTACAAAATTTATAAATATTACTCAAAATTATAACATTATATCAAACTCTACACCATAATATTCAAAAATATATTTCGAGAAAATTAATCTTTATTCATAAAAGTTGGGGCCTTATAGTGCAACCACGCGTATTACTGTAATTTTATCACCGGATATTTTAATAGTTAACGATAAAACTTTTGCCGTTATTTTTATAAAAAGTTATTTTTGTCATTTTTTAACTCCAACAGTTATTTTGTTGTGGGGTCCACCAATGATGGTGTCGTCGTACGGATATTCCCCGACAAAATGAATATTTCCCGACCAAACGAATATTCTCCGACACAATGAATATTTTATATCAACTTGCTTACTTGGTAAAATTTTCACATATCACCCTTAACTTTAACCTTTTATCAATTTAACCATTTACTAAATAGAATAACAATTATAAGAAATTTGAATACTTTCATTTCATAAAATTCGAGGTCTTACATGTTCCTTCTTATCCAAGATTTTAACAGGTACCTCTTCATACGTTAAATCTTCCGCTATCTCATCTGGTTCTAATTCAATAATGTGGTTCGGGTCCTCCACATATTTACGTAACATAGATATGTGAAAAACGTTATGAACACGAGACATACTTGGCGGTAAGGCAAGTCTATATGCCACAGTTCCTACTCGATCGAGGATTTTAAATGGGCCAATGAATCGAAGATTGAGCTTTCCTCTCTTTCCAAATCTCGTAACTCCCTTCAAGGGAGCAACACGTAACAACACATGATCTCCAACATTGAATTCCACGTCCCTTCGATGAAGATCAACATAACTCTTTTATCGATCTTGTGAGGTTTTTATACGTTGTCGGATCATTTGAATCTTTTCCGTTGTCATGCGTACCAATTTTGGTCCCAACAACGTTGCTTCATCCACCTTATCCCAGCATACTAGAGAACGACACTTGCGTCCATACAACGCTTCGAATAGAGCCTTGCCCATACTTGCTTGATAATTATTGTTATAGGAGAATTTCACCAATGGCAAGAACTTGTCCCAACTTCCTTTGAAGTCTAAGAATTTAATAGTCCTCTCCGACTGCTCGTTTGTTTGAGGATGATATGCCGAACTGAATCGTAAATCCATGCCCATAGCTTTTTGCAAACTAACCTAAAATCTTGAAGTGAATTTTGGGTCTCGATCAGAAATTATGGATACTGGCATACCATGTAGTCTTACAATCTCATTTATGTATCTACGAGCAAGACGTTCAAGTGAATAAGTTTCTCGTATAGGTAAGAAATGAGCAGACTTGGTTAATCTATCGACAATGACCCAAATTGCATCTATACCTTGAAAAACCTTGGGAAGACCTGTAACGAAATCTATGGCAATGTGCTCCCACTTCTATTCTGGAATTTTAAGTGGTTGCAATGGACCTTTTGGCACTTGATGCTCTGCCTTGACATGTTGACAAGTTAAACACCTTGAGATAAACTCCGCGATCTCTCTCTTCATATTGCTCCACCAAAATGTATGTCAAAGATCACGATACATTTTGGTACTTCTAGGATGGATTGCGAACGGTGTGCTGTGTGCCTCCATCATGATTTTTTACTTCAAATCAGAGTCGTTAGGAGTACAAAGTCTAGAGTTGACTCGAATTATTCCTTCATCAATTCTTGCTTCCGGAATAGAACCTTCTTGTACTTTTTTTCTCATAGGCATCAGCTTCAGGTCTGTAGCTTGAGCATCTTTAACTTTATTGATTAAAGTCTGTTCTACTCGTATATTTGACATCATCACTTGGGTCCCTGGAGTCTTTAACCCTATCTCCATCCTTTGTAAGTCATACTAAATGGGCCTTTGTGTTGACAATATCGCACTCGTACCCGCATATGATCTTCTACTAACGCGTCAGCTACCACGTTCGCTTTTCCAGGATGGTATTAAATGGTATGATTGTAATCTTTCAACAACTCGAGCTAATGTCGTTGCCGCATGTTGAGTTCCTTTTGGGTGAAGAAATACTTGAGTTTTTATGATCTGTATAGATCTCCACTTTCTCCTCATACAGGTAACGCCTCCAGATTTTAAGCGCAAAAACGATTGCTGCCAACTCTAGATCATGTGTAGGATAATTTCTCTCATATTGTTTGAGTTGTTGTGAGGCAAAGGCTATGAATTTCTTATGTTTCATGAGAACACATCCTAACCCTCGGCCTGAAGCATCGCTGCAGATAACAAATCCCTCTGAACCAGATGGTATTGTCAGAACAGGTGCTGAAATGAGTCTCCTCTTGAGTTCTTAAAAACTCTTCTCACACTTCTCGCTCCAACTGAATTTTGTATCTTTTCGAGCTAGCTGAGTTAATGGAGTAGCGATTCGAGAAAATCATTCTACGAATCTCCGATAATAACCAGCTAAGCCCAAAAAGCTACGTCCTTTGGTTACTGACTTAGGTTGCTCCCAACTTTGAATTGCTTCAATCTTCGGCGGGTCAACAGATATTCTATGATTCGATATCACGTGCCCAAGGAATGCTATTTCCTCAAGCCAGAACTTGCATTTCTTCAACTTGGCATATAGCTTGTTTTCACGAAGCTTTTAGAGTATCAGCCTCAAGTGTTGCTCACGATCTTCACAGATTTTGGAGTATATGAGGATGTCGTCAATAAAGACAACCACAAAATGATCCAAATATTCCTTAAATACTCGGTTTATCATATCCATAAAGGCAGCAGAAGCATTGGTCAATCCAAAAGACATGACTAGAAATTCATAATGTCCGTACTGAGTTCTGAAAGCAGTCTTTAAAATGCCATCAGTTTTAATCTTTAACTGATGAGATCCAGAACGAAGATTGATCTTTGAAAAGAATTTAGCACCTTGCAACTAGTCAAATAGGTCATCAATGCGAGGCGACATGTACCTATTTTGATGGTGACATGATTCAACTCCCGATAGTCAATGCAAAATCGAATACTCTAATCTTTTTTCTTTACGAATAGAACAGGAGCACCCCAAGGAGACATACTAGGACGAATGAAAATGATGTCTAATAATTCTTGTAGTTGAGTTTTTAACTCCTGAAGTTCAATAGGAGCCATTCAATATGGGATTTTGGAAATTGGTTTTGTACCGGGTTCAAGGTCGATTCAAAATTCGATTTCACACTCTGGGGGTTGACCAGGAAGTTCTTCAGGGAATATGTCAAGAAATTTATTAACAATAGAAATATCATTCAAATCTGACGTATTTTTGTTTAAATCTGTGACATGGGCTAAGAAAGCTTGACATCCGTGTGAGACCATGAATTTTATGAAATAAAAGTATTCATTTTTTTTTCTATTTTGGTAAATAGTTAAAGTGATAAAAGTTCAAAGTTAAGGGTAATATGTGAATTTTTTTTTGCAAAGTAAGCAAGTTGATATAAAATATTCATTTTGTTGGAGAATGTCTGTACGACGGTATAATCATTGGTGGACCCCACAACAGAATTATTGTCTGATTGAGAAAACGACAAAAATATTTTTATGAGAATAACGGCGGAAGTTTTACCGTTAAAACTGTTGAACTACTCGGGAGTTAAAGTACAGTAATACGCGTGGTTGCATAGTAACACACGGTATTGATTATTGATGTTTACACGATAAGTCACTCAGTTTTGTTTTATTGATATTATTAATGTAATAAAACAGAAAAAACTTTTTATACAAAACAGAATACTTTTATAAAGTTATTCTATAAATAGAATATATTATATTCTATTAAGCATAGTGTTTTGCATAGTAAAATCTTTTTATATAAAAAAGAATACTTTTATAAAGTTATTCTATAACTAGAATATATTATATTTTATTATGCATAGTGTTGCATAGTGCCTGCATAGTGTTTGCATAGTAAAATCTTTTTATATAAAATAGAATACTTTTATAAAATTATTCGTTTTATTAGATTATAAATAGAATATATTATATTTTATTTAAAAGATTTTGCTTTAACTATGGACCGTCCAATTAAAAGTAAATCAATCTGGAATGTTCATGAATTAGTTACTATGCAGTCCTTTCTTCTATAAATAGAAGCTCATTTCTTCATTATTTCTTACGAATTCACTGAAACTCTAGAGAGAGAAACTATAGAAAGAGTTCTTCTTCTATAATCTTGAGCGTATTTCTTTAGAGTTTAAGAAAGCTTTGAGCGTAGTGCAAGTTTTCTTCAAATATATCCTCGCCCTACCAGTCGGAATACTCTTCTTTCAAAGGTGAAGACAGGTGATAAAAATTATCTTCGTCCTGGGTGCGAAGAGAAATTTAGAATCACAATTGTGATTATGAGTTATTCACATGATCGTGAACGAGAATTATTGATTGCTGTTACAGGGATAAAACATTATTGGTGAACTTTTAACATTGAGAAGATAATAGACCTTATGGTCTATTTGACTCTTCTAATGGATTGCTCGTTCCGCTTCAACTATGGTTGAAAAGTTTTATTATCTACCATATGTTATAAATCTCTGATTTATTATTGATGAAAGCTATTGATAATTTAATTATCTTTAGTCATGATATTCTTTACTGGACTAGTTGTGCTCACCCTTTTGCTTCATAATTCCTTTCAGGTAAGAAAAGTGTAGCTGGGTCGAGCGGGGTATTAAGAGGATTAGAACGGTGGTCTATAGCTGTTGCAGTTCTCCCTAAATACTATAGAAATAATTTTTATTGAGAACTTTAGATAAGTGTGTCATATTGTATACGTCATTTGATATTTAATTTTGGTGAACTGAATAGGGTGAGGTGAACCCAACTTTGGAAGGGTGTTTTGCCACTATCATACAAGATGTCTAACGACATATAACCTCGTGTTATCATAAGACATGGTTGTATGCATCCACTTGCTGAGTATATCTATGGGCACTACCTATATGATCATGGAGTTTATTTGAAATATAATATTCACTTGGAGACGGTGGAGATAGTTATATGTCAAGAGAAAACTCACCATTGGAAAGAAGATGATAGTAATCTTATCATTTTTCTTTGGGGTCTTTTGGGTCAACCAAGGATAATTCTGTGGACATATGATATCTATTATAACCTAGACGCATGGCCTCCCATGTACGAAGGTTTCTTTGAGCACTTCCCAAAGATTTTAATTTCTAAAACAGTTTTTGACTATACTTTTATGTAAAGTACCATTGTAAGGTTGTGGTCGAGGCACCATGAGAGTTACATACATTTGTATTAAAACTCATAGTTAATTGTGGTGGTATTCTATACGACAGTTCAACAGTTGTATAAATGAAGTTGTATTTGAATTTAGTACCATGTATTTGGCGACTCAGAATGGGTGATGTATACCTCATTTTGGGGGCGTCACAATCCGTTTTTCAATAAACGAATGGCCTTATGGCTTGATATGACAGTGACTGACTTTAGTGGTATAGTTGCTTGAATTTGCATAATAGGTTGGTTAGGAATATGAAAGCTAACAACCTTACGAAAATAATTAATTTTAGCATGATGAGTAGTTATGTGACGCCCCCAAAATAGGTATACATCATCCATTCTGAGTCATCAAATACATGGTACATAAAATAACTATAACTTCATTAATACAATTGTCATGCAAAATACGACAACACATATACTGTGAGTTTAAATACAAATATTGTTTGTCGATGTCAGAGTTTTTATTTGTCCCTTTTATATTCTTGTTCTTTTGAGTTCTCATGTTAGGTGAGATTTATTTAAAAAAACAAGTGAAAAAGGTCCTACATATATAATGTCGATGATGGACTGTTAAGAGTCAGCAGTTGGTTTTTTAACTGGTTATACCAACACAACCGAGAAAAGGTTTGCATATTGACCCAGTGATGTGACACTGCAAAACGGGTCGGTGAAACTGAGATTCATTAGGGCCCGGGGTCTTGCTTATACGGAGGGAAGGTGTTAGGCACCCCCCGACATCCGTATTTCCACGGTAACCGCCACTTTTCAAGAAACTATTGTAAGAAAATGTTTGTGTGTGTGTGTGTGTGGGTCAATGTGCTATTATTTGGAAGTAATGCGAGGCCTCGTTTGCACCTATATACACATGGTTTGAATTTATGTAAAAATTCCGTTTTAAACAAGATATAACAGTGATGTTTTGTAAAAGAGGTTTTTCAAACCCTTATGCTCAATAGTAATTGAGACCTTTTACACTTCCATTTTATTATTAAATGTTCGGCTTGATTGCTTTTATTTTCGAGATGCGAAGCATCTTTTAAGAAAATAATATACAAAGCAGTGCCGAATTCTTCATGGGTATGAAAACCATCGGAGGAAATACGGACACCGAGAATAAATTAACAAGCTGCTTATAGCTGAAAAAGTCCATCACGGGAACCGAATCTAGATTCAGCGGCCTGAATCTGTGATCACATGATTCCTAGGCTCGCATAATTCCTAGGATGTTCCATGAGAACACATCCTAACCCTTTACCTGAAGCATCACTGTAGATGACAAATCTCTCTAAACCAGATGGTATTATCAGAACAGGTGCTGAAATGAATCTCCTCTTGAGTTCTTGAAAACTCTTCTCATACTCCTCGCTCCAACCGAATTTTGTATCTTTTCGAGTTAGCTGAGTTAATGGAGTAGTGGTTCGAGAAAATCATTTCACGAATCTCTGATAATAACCTGCTAAGCCCAAAAAGCTACGTCCTTCGGTTACTGACTTAGGTTGCTCCTAACTTTGAATAGCTTCAATCTTCGACGGGTCAACGGCTATTCCATGATTCGATATAACGTGCCCAAAGAATGCTATTTTCTCAAGCCAGAATTCGCATTTCTTCAACTTGGCATATAGATTGTTTTCACGAAGATTTTGGAGGATCAGCCTTAAGTGTTTCTCATGATCTTCACAAATTTTGGAGTATATGAGGATGTCGTCAATAAAGACAACCACAAAATGATCCAAATATTCCTCAAATACTCGGTTCATCATATCCATAAAGGCAGTAGGAGCATTGGTCAATCCAAAAGACATGACTAGGAATTCGTAATGCCCGTACTGAGTTCCGAAAGCAGTCTTTTGAATGCCATCAGTTTTAATCTTTAACTGATGATATCTGGAATGAAGATTGATCTTTAAAAAGAATTTAGCACCTTGCAACTGGTCAAACAGGTCATCAATGCGAGGTGACGGGTACCTATTTTTATTGTGACATGATTCAACTCCCGATCTTAAATAGAAAATCGCATACTCCCATCTTTCTTCTTTACGAATAGAATAGGAGCACCCCAAGGAGATGTACTAGGACGAATGAAAACGATGTCTAACAATTCCTGCAGTTGGGTTTTTAACTCCTGAAGTTCAATAGGAGCCATTCGATATGGGGTTTTAGAAATTGGTTTTGTATCGGGTTCAAAGTCGATACAAAATTCGATTTCACACTCTAAGGGTTGATCAAGAAGTTCTTCAGGGAATATGTCAGGAAATTTATTAACAATAGAAATATCATTCAAATCTGACGTATTTTTGTTTAAATCTGTGATATGGGCTAAGAAAGCTTGACATCCGTGTGAGACCCTGAATTTTATGAAATAAAAGTATTCATTTTTTTTCTATTTTGGTAAATAGTTAAATTGATAAAAGTTTAAAGTTAAGGGTAATATGCGATTTTTTTTTGCAAAGTAAGCAAGTTAATATACAATATTCTTTTTGTCGGGGAATGTCCGTACGACGGTACAATCATTGGTAGACCCTACAATGGAATTATTATCGGATTGAAAAAATGATAAAAATATTTTTATGAGAATAACAACGAAAGTTTTACCGTTAAAACTGTTGAACTACTCGGTAGTAAAAGTACAGTAATACACGTGGTTGCATAGTAACACACGGTATTGATTATTGATGTTTGCACGATAAGTCACTCAGTTTTGTTTTATTGATATTATTAATGTAATAAAACAGAAAAAACTTTTTATATAAAACAGAATACTTTTATAAAGTTAATCTATAAATAGAATATATTATATTCTATTAAGCATAGTGTTTTGCATAGTAAAATCTTTTTATATAAAAAAGAATACTTTTATAAAGTTATTCTATAGCTAGAATATATTATATTTTATTATGCATAGTGTTGCATAGTGCTTGCATAGTATTTGCATAGTAAATTTTTTTTATATAAAACAGAATACTTTTATAAAGTTATTCGTTTTATTAGATTATAAATAGAATATATTATATTTTATTTAAAAGATTTTGCTTTAACTATGGACCGTCCGATTAAAAGTAAATCAATCTGGAACGTTCATGAATTTGTTACTATGCAGTCCTTTCTTCTATAAATAGAAGCTCATTTCTTCATTATTTCTTACGAATTCACTGAAAATCTAGAGAGGAAAACTATAGAGAGAGTTCTTCTTCTATAATCTTGAGCGTATTTCTTTAGAGTTTAAGAAAACTTTGAGCGTAGTGCAAGTTTTCTTCGAGTATATCCTCGCCCTACCAGTCGGAATACTCTTCTTTCAAAGGTGAAGACAGGTGATGAAAATTATCTTCGTCTTGGATGCGAAGAGGAATTTAGAATCACAATTGTGATTATGAGTTATTCACATGATCGTAGATGGGAATTGATGATTGATGTTACAGGGATAAAACATTATTGGTGGACTTTTAACATTGAGAAGATAATAGACCTTATGGTCTATTTGACACTTCTAATGGATTGCTTGTTCCGCTGCAACTATGGTTGAAAATTTTTATTATCTACCATATGTTATAAATCTCTGATTTATTATTGATGAAAGCTATTGATAATTTAATTATCTTTAGTCATGATATTCTGTACTGGGCTAGTTGTGCTCACCCTTTTGCTTCATAATTCCTTTCAGGTAAGAAAAGTGTAGCTGGGTCGAGCGGAGTATTAAGAGGATTAGAACGGTGGTCTATAGCTGTTGTGGTTCTCCCTAAATACTATGGAAATAATTTTAAGTGAGAACTTTAGATAAGTGTGTCATATTGTATACGTCATTTGATATTTAATTTTGGTGAACTGAATAGGGTGAGGTGGACCTAACTTTGGAAGGGTGTTTTGCCACTATCATACAAGATGTCTAATGACATACAACCTCGTGTTATCATAAGAAAGGGTTGTACGCATCCACTTTCTGAGTATATCTATGGGCACTACCTATATGATCTTGGAGTTTATTTGAAATATAATATTCACTTGGAGACAGTGGAGATAGTTATATGTCAAGATAAGACTCACCATTGGAAAGAAGATGATAGTAATCTTCTTATTTTTCTTTGGGATCTATTGGGTCAACCAAGGATAATTCTGTGGACATATGATATCTATTATAACCTAAACGTATGACCTCCCATGTACGAAGGTTTCTTTGAGCACTTCCCAAAGATTTTAATTTCTAAAACAGTTTTTGACAATACTTTTATGTAAAGTACCATTATAAGGTTGTGGTCGAGGTACCATGAGAGTTACATACATTTGTATTAAAACTCATAGTTAACAGTGGTCGTATTCTATACGACAGTTCAACAGTTGTATAAATTAAGTTGTATTTGAATTTTGTACCATTTATTTAGCGACTCAGATTGGGTGATGTATACCTAATTTTGGGGGCGTCACAATCCGTTTTTCAATAAACGAATGGCTTTATGGCTTGATATGACAGTGATTGACTTTAGTGGTTTAGTTGCTTGAATTTACATAATAGGTCGGTTATGAATATGAATGCTAACAACCTCACGAAAACAATTAATTTTAGCATGATGAGTAGTTATGTGACGCCCCCAAAATAGGTATACATCATCCATTCTGAGTCATCAAATACATGGTACATAAAATAACTACAACTTCATTAATACAATTGTCATGCAAAATACGGCAACACATATACTGTGAGTTTAAATACAAATATTGTTTGTCGATGTCGGAATTTTTATTTGTCCCTTTTATATTCTTGTTCTTTTGAGTTTTCATGTTAGGTGAGATTTATTTAAAAAAACAAGTGAAAAAGATCCTACATGTATAATATCGACGATGGACTGTTAAGAGTCACCAGTTTATTTTTTAACTGGTTATACCAACACAACCGAGAAAAGGCTTGCATATTGACCCAGTGATGTGACACTGCTAAACGGGTCGATGAAACCGAGATTCATTAGGGCCCGGGGACTTGCTTATGCAGAGGGAAGGTGTTAGGCACCCCCCGACATCCGTGTTGCCACGGTGACCGCCACTTTTCAAAAAACTATTGTGGAAATGTGTGTGTGGGGGGGGGTCAATGTGCTGTTCTTTGGAAGTAATGCGAGGCCTCGTTCGCACCTATATACACAGGGTTTGAATTTATGTAAAAATTCTATTTTAAACAAGATATAACAGTGATATTTTGTAAAAGAGGTTTTTCAAACCCTTATGCTCAATAGTAATTGAGACCTTTCACACTTCCATTTTATTATTAAATGTTCGGCTTAATTGCTTTTATTTTCGAGATGCGAAGCATCTTTCAAGAAAATAATATACAAAGCAGTGCCGAATTCCTCATGGGTATGAAAACCATCGGAGGAAATCCGGACACCGGGAATAAATTAACAAGCTGCTTACAGCTAAAAAAGTCCATCACAGGAACCGAATCTAGATTCAGTGGACTAAATCTGTGATCACATGATTCCTAGGCTCACATAATTCCTAGGATGTTCCATGAGAACACATCCTAACCCTCTGTCTGAAGCATCGCTGTAGATGACAAATCTCTCTGAACCAGATGGTATTGTCAGAACAGGTGCTGAAATGAGTCTCCTCTTGAGTTCTTGAAAACTCTTCTCACACTCCTCGCTCCAACCGAATTTTGTATCTTTTCTAGTTAGCTGAGTTAATGGAGTAGCAATTCGAGAAAATCATTCCACGAATCACCGATAATAACCAGCTAAGCCCAAAAAGCTACGTCCTTCGGTTACTGACTTAGGTTACTCCCAACTTTGAATAGCTTCAATCTTCGACGGATCAACAGATATTCCATGATTCGATATCACGTGCCCAAGGAATGCTATTTCCTTAAGCCAGAACTCGCATTTCTTCAACTTGGCATATAAATTGTTTTCACGAAGCTTTTGGAGTATCAGCCTCAAGTGTTGCTCATGATCTTCATTGATTTTGGAGTATATGAGGATGTCGTCAATAAAGACATGAACAAAATGATCCAAATATTCCTTAAATACTCGGTTCATCATATCCATAAAGGCAGCAGGAGCATTGGTTAATCCAAAAGACATGACTAGGAATTCGTAATGCCCGTACTGAGTTCTGAAAGCAGTCTTTGGAATGCTATCAGTTTTAATCTTTAACTGATGATATCCAGAACGAAGATTGATCTTTGAAAAGAATTTAGCACCTTGCAACTGGTCAAACATGTCATCAATGCGAGGCGACGGGTACCTATTTTTATGGTGACATGATTCAACTCCCGATAGTCAATTCAAAATCGCATATTCCCATCTTTCTTCTATACAAACAGAATAGGACCACCCCAAGGAGACGTACTAGGACCAATGAAAACGATGTCTAACAATTCCTGCAGTTGGGTTTTTAACTCCTGAAGTTCAATAGGAGCTATTCGATATGGGATTTTGGAAATTGGTTTTGTACCGGGTTCAAGGTCGATACAAAATTCGATTTCACACTCTAGGGGTTGACTAGGAAGTTCTTCAGGGAATATGTCAGGAAATTTATTAACAATAAAAATATCATTCAAATCTGACGTATTTTTGTTTAAATCTGTGACAATGGCTAAGAGAGCTTGATATCCATGTGAGACCCTGAATTTTATGAAATAAAAGTATTCAATTTTTTTCTATTTTGGTAAATAGTTAAAGTGATAAAAGTTTAAAGTTAAGGGTAATATACAAATTTTTTTTTTGCAAAGTAAGCAAGTTAATATAAAATATTCTTTTTGTCGGGAAATGTTCGTACGACGGTACAATCATTGGTGGACCTCACAATGAAATTATTGTCGGATTGAGAAAACGACAAAAATATTTTTTTGAGAATAACGGCGAAAGTTTTACCGTTAAAACTGTTGAACTACTCGGTAGTAAAAGTACAGTAATACGCGTGGTTGCATAGTAACACACGGTATTGATTATTGATGTTTACGTGATAAGTCACTCAGTTTTGTTTTATTGATATTATTAATGTAATAAAATAGAAAAACTTTTTATATAAAACAGAATACTTTTATAAAGTTATTCTATAAATAGAATATATTATATTCTATTAAGCATAGTGTTTTGCATAGTAAAATCTTTTTATATAAAACAGAATATTTTTATAAAGTTATTCTATAAATAGAATATATTATATTTTATTATGCATAGTGTTGTATAGTGGCTGCATAGTGTTTTGCATAGTAAATTTTTTTTATATAAAACAAAATACTTTTATAAAATTATTCGTTTTATTAGATTATAAATAGAATATATTATATTTTATTTAAAAGATTTTGCTTTAAATATGGACCATCCGATTAAAAGTAAATCAATCTGGAACGTTCATGAATTAGTTACTATGCAGCCCTTTCTTCTATAAATAGAAGTTCATTTCTTCATTATTTCTTACGAATTCACTGAAACTCTAGAGAGGGAAACTATAGAGAGAGTTCTTCTTCTATAATCTTGAGCGTATTTCTTTAGAGTTTAAGAAAGCTTTGAGCGTAGTGCAAGTTTTCTTCGAGTATATCCTCGCCCTACCAGTCGGAATACTCTTCTTTCAAAGGTGAAGACATGTTATGAAAATTATCTTCGTCTTGGGTGCGAAGAGGAATTTAGAATCACAATTGAGATTATGAGTTATTCACATGATCGTGGACGGAAATTGTTGATTGATGTTACAGGGATAAAATATTATTGGTGGACTTTTAACATTGAGAACATAATACACCTTATGGTCTATTTGACTCTTCTAATGGATTGCTCGTTCCGCTGCAACTATGGTTAAAAAGTTTTATTATCTACCATATGTTATAAATCTCTGATTTATTATTGACGAAAGTTATTGATAATTTAATTATCTTTAGTCATGATATTCTTTACTGGGCTAGTTGTGCTCACCCTTTTGCTTCACAATTCCTTTCAGGTAAGAAAAGTGTAGCTGGGTCGAGCGGGGTATTAAGAGGATTAGAACGGTGGTCTATAGATGTTGCGGTTCTCCCTAAATACTATGGAAATAATTTTTATTGAGAACTTTAGATAAGTGTGTCATATTGTATACGTCATTTGATATTTAATTTTGGTGAACTGAATAGGGTGAGGTGAACCCAACTTTAGAAGGGTGTTTTGCCACTATCATACAAGATGTCTAATGACATACAATCTCGTGTTATCATAAGACAGGGTTGTACGCATCCACTTGCTGAGTATATCTATGGGTACTACCTATATGATCTTGGAGTTTATTTGAAATATAATATTCACTTGGAGACAGTGGAGATAGTTATATGTCAAGAGAAGACTTACCATTGGAAAGAAGATGATAGTAATCTTCTCATTTTTCTTTGGGGTCTATTGGATCAACCAAGGATAATTCTATGGACATATGATATCTATTATAACCTAAACGCATGGCCTCCCATGTACGAAGGTTTCCTTGAGCACTTCCCAAATATTTTAATTTCTAAAACAATTTTTAACTATACTTTTATGTAAAGTACCATTGTAAGGTTGTGGTCGAGGCACCATGAGAGTTACATACATTTGTATTAAAACTCACAGTTAACTGTGATCGTATTCTATACGACAGTTCAACAATTGTATAAATGAAGTTGTATTTGAATTTTGTGCCATGTATTTGGTGGCTGAGAATGGGTGATGTATACCTAATTTTGGGGGCGTCACAATCTGTTTTTCAATAAACGAATGGCTTTATGGCTTGATATGACAGTGATTGACTTTACTGGTTTAGTTCCTTGAATTTGCATAATAGGTTGGTTAGGAATATGAAAGCTAACAACCTTATGAAAATAATTAATTTTAGCATGATGAGTAGTTATGTGACGCCCCCAAAATAGGTATGCATCATCCATTCTGAGTCATCAAATACATGGTACATAAAATAACTACAACTTCATTAATACAATTGTCATGCAAAATACGACAACATATATATTGTGAGTTTAAATACAAATATTGTTTGTCGATGTCGGGATTTTTATTTGTCCATTTTCTATTCTTGTTCTTTTTTGTTCTCATGTTAGGTGAGATTTATTTGAAAAAATAAGTGAAAAAGGTCCTACATGTATAATGTCGACGATGGACTGTTAAGAGTCACCAGTTGGTTTTTTAACTGGTTATACCAACACAACTGAGAAAAGGCTTGCATATTGACCTAGTGATGTGACACTGCTAAACATGTCAGTGAAATCGAGATTCATTAGGGTCCAGGGACTTACTTATGCAGAGGGAAGGTGGTAGGCACCCCCCGATATCCATGTTGCCACGGTGACCGCCACTTTTCAAGAAACTATTATAAGAATATGTGTGTGTGTGTGTGTGTGGGTCAATGTGATGTTATTTGGAAGTAATGCGAGGCCTCTTTCGCACCTATATACAAAGAGTTTGAATTTATGTAAAAATTCCGTTTTAAACAAGATTTAATAGTGATGTTTTGTAAAAAAGAGGTTTTTCAAACCCTTATGCAAAATAGTAATTGAGACCTTTTACACTTCCATTTTATTATGAAATGTTCGGCTTGATTACTTTTATTTTCGAGATGCGAAGCATCTATCAAGAAAATAATATACAAAGAAGTGCCGAATTCCTCATGGGTATGAAAACCATCGGAGGAAATCCGGACACCGGGAATAAATTAACAAGCTGCTTACAGCTGAAAAAGTCCATCACGGGAACCGAATCTAGATTCAGTGGACTGAATCTGTGATCACATGATTCCTAGGCTCACATAATTCCTAGGATGTTCCATGAGAACAGATCCTAACCCTCTGCCTGAAGCATCGCTGTAGATGACAAATCCCTCTGAACCAGATGGTATTGTCAAAACAGGTTCTGAAATGAGTCTCCTCTTGAGTTCTTGAAAACTCTTCTCACACTCCTCGCTCCAACCGAATTTTGTATCTTTTCGAGTTAGCTGAGTTAATGGAGTAGCGATTCGAGAAAATCATTCCACGAATCTCCGATAATAATCAGCTAAGCCCAAAAAGCTACGTCCTTCGGTTACTGACTTAGGTTGCTCCCAACTTTGAATTGCTTCAATCTTCGGCGGATCAACAGATATTCCATGATTCGATATCACATGCCCAAGGAATGCTATTTCCTCTAGCCAGAACTCACATGTCTTCAACTTGGCATATAGTTTATTTTCACGAAGCTTTTGGAGTATCAGCCTCAAGTGTTGCTCATGATCTTCACAGATTTTAGAGTATATGAAGATGTCGTCAATAAAGACAACCACAAAATGATCTAAATATTCCTTAAATACTCGGTTCATTATATCCATAAAGGCAGCAGGAGCATTGGTCAATCCAAAAGACATGACTAGGAATTTGTAATGCCCGTACTGAGTTCTGAAAGCAGTCTTTGGAATGCCATCAGTTTTAATCTTTAACTGATGATATCCGGAACAAAGATTGATCTTTGAAAAGAATTTAGCACCTTGCAACTAGTCAAACAGGTCATCAATGCGAGGCGACGGGTACCTATTTTTATGGTGACATGATTCAACTCCCGATAGTCAAAGCAAAATCGCATACTCCCATCTTTCTTCTTTACGAATAGAACAGGAGCACCCCAAGGAGACGTACTAGGATGAATGAAAACGATGTCTAACAATTCCTGCAGGTGGGTTTTTAACTCCTGAAGTTCAATAGGAGCCATTCGATATGGGGTTTTGGAAATTGGTTTTGTACCGGGTTCAAGGTAGATACAAAATTCGATTACACACTCTGGGGGTTGACCAGGAAGTTCTTCAGGGAATATGTCAGGAAATTTATTAACAATAGAAATATCATTCAAATCTGACGTATTTTTGTTTAAATTTGTGACATGGGCTAAAAAAGCTTGACATCCGTTTTTCAATAAATGAATGGCTTTATGCCTTGATATGACAGAGATTGACTTTAGTGGTTTAGTTGCTTGAATTTACATAATAGGTTGGTTAGGAATATGAAAGCTAACAACCTTACGAAAATAATTAATTTTAGCATGATGAGTAGTTATGTGATGCCCCCAAAATAGGTATACATCATCCATTCTGAGTCATCAAATACATGGTACATAAAATAACTACAACTTCATTAATTCAATTGTCATGCAAAATACAACAACACATATACTGTGAGTTTAAATACAAATATTGTTTGTCTATGTCGGGGGTTTTATTTGTCCCTTTTCTATTCTTGTTCTTTTGTGTTCTCATGTTAGGTGATATTTATTTGAAATAACAAGTGAAAAAGGTCCTACATGTATAATGTCGACGATGGACTGTTAAGAGTCACCAGTTGGTTTTTTAACTGGTTATACCAACAAAACCGAGAAAAGGTTTGCATATTGACCCAGTGATGTGACACTGCTAAACGGGTAGGTAAAACCGAGATTCATTAGGGTCTGGGGACTTGCTTATGCGGAGGGAAGGTGTTAGGCACCCCCGGCATCCGTGTTGCCATAGTGACCGTCACTTTTCAAGAAACTGTTATATGAATATGTGTGTGTGTGTGTGGGTCAATGTGCTGTTATTTGGAAGTAATGCGAGGCCTCTTTCGCACCTATATACAAAGAGTTTGAATTTATGTAAAATTTCCGTTTTAAACAAGATTTAATAGTGATGTTTTGTAAAAAAGAGGTTTTTCAAACCCTTATGCAAAATAGTAATTGAGACCTTTTACACTTCCATTTTATTATGAAATGTTCGGCTTGATTACTTTTATTTTCGAGATGCGAAGCATCTATCAAGAAAATAATATACAAAGAAGTGCCGAATTCCTCATGGGTATGAAAACCATCGGAGGAAATCCGGACACCGGGAATAAATTAACAAGCTGCTTACAGCTGAAAAAGTCCATCACGGGAACCGAATCTAGATTCAGTGGACTGAATCTGTGATCACATGATTCCTAGGCTCACATAATTCCTAGGATGTTCCATGAGAACAGATCCTAACCCTCTGCCTGAAGCATCGCTGTAGATGACAAATCCCTCTGAACCAGATGGTATTGTCAAAACAGGTGCTGAAATGAGTCTCCTCTTGAGTTCTTGAAAACTCTTCTCACACTCCTCGCTCCAACTGAATTTTGTATCTTTTCGAGTTAGCTGAGTTAATGGAGTAGCGATTCGAGAAAATCATTCCACGAATCTCCGATAATAATCAGCTAAGCCCAAAAAGCTACGTCCTTCGGTTACTGACTTAGGTTGCTCCCAACTTTGAATTGCTTCAATCTTCGGCGGATCAACAGATATTCCATGATTCGATATCACATGCCCAAGGAATGCTATTTCCTCTAGCCAGAACTCACATGTCTTCAACTTGGCATATAGTTTATTTTCACGAAGCTTTTGGAGTATCAACCTCAAGTGTTACTCATGATCTTCACAGATTTTAGAGTATATGAAGATGTCGTCAATAAAGACAACCACAAAATGATCTAAATATTCCTTAAATACTCGGTTCATTATATCCATAAAGGCAGCAGGAGCATTGGTCAATCCAAAAGACATGACTAGGAATTTGTAATGCCCGTACTGAGTTCTGAAAGCAGTCTTTGGAATGCCATCAGTTTTAATCTTTAACTGATGATATCCGGAACAAAGATTGATCTTTGAAAAGAATTTAGCACCTTGCAACTAGTCAAACAGGTCATCAATGCGAGGCGACGGGTACCTATTTTTATGGTGACATGATTCAACTCCCGATAGTCAAAGCAAAATCGCATACTCCCATCTTTCTTCTTTACGAATAGAACAGGAGCACCCCAAGGAGACGTACTAGGATGAATGAAAACGATGTCTAACAATTCCTGCAGGTGGGTTTTTAACTCCTGAAGTTCAATAGGAGCCATTCGATATGGGGTTTTGGAAATTGGTTTTGTACCGGGTTCAAGGTAGATACAAAATTCGATTACACACTCTGGGGGTTGACCAGGAAGTTCTTCAGGGAATATGTCAGGAAATTTATTAACAATAGAAATATCATTCAAATCTGACGTATTTTTGTTTAAATTTGTGACATGGGCTAAAAAAGCTTGACATCCGTTTTTCAATAAATGAATGGCTTTATGCCTTGATATGACAGAGATTGACTTTAGTGGTTTAGTTGCTTGAATTTACATAATAGGTTGGTTAGGAATATGAAAGCTAACAACCTTACGAAAATAATTAATTTTAGCATGATGAGTAGTTATGTGACGCCCCCAAAATAGGTATACATCATCCATTCTGAGTCATCAAATACATGGTACATAAAATAACTACAACTTCATTAATTCAATTGTCATGCAAAATACAACAACACATATACTGTGAGTTTAAATACAAATATTGTTTGTCTATGTCGGGGGTTTTATTTGTCCCTTTTCTATTCTTGTTCTTTTGTGTTCTCATGTTAGGTGATATTTATTTGAAATAACAAGTGAAAAAGGTCCTACATGTATAATGTCGACGATGGACTGTTAAGAGTCACCAGTTGGTTTTTTAACTGGTTATACCAACAAAACCGAGAAAAGGTTTGCATATTGACCCAGTGATGTGACACTGCTAAACGGGTAGGTAAAACCGAGATTCATTAGGGTCTGGGGACTTGCTTATGCGGAGGGAAGGTGTTAGGCACCCCCGGCATCCGTGTTGCCATAGTGACCGTCACTTTTCAAGAAACTGTTATATGAATATGTGTGTGTGTGTGTGGGTCAATGTGCTGTTATTTAGAAGTAATGCGAGGCCTCTTTCGCACCTATATACAAAGAGTTTGAATTTATGTAAAAATTCCGTTTTAAACAAGATTTAATAGTGATGTTTTGTAAAAAAGAGGTTTTTCAAACCCTTATGCAAAATAGTAATTGAGACCTTTTACACTTCCATTTTATTATGAAATGTTCGGCTTGATTACTTTTATTTTCGAGATGCGAAGCATCTATCAAGAAAATAATATACAAAGAAGTGCCGAATTCCTCATGGGTATGAAAACCATCGGAGGAAATTCGGACACCGGGAATAAATTAACAAGCTGCTTACAGCTGAAAAAGTCCATCACGGGAACCGAATCTAGATTCAGTGGACTGAATCTGTGATCACATGATTCCTAGGCTCACATAATTCCTAGGATGTTCCATGAGAACAGATCCTAACCCTCTGCCTGAAGCATCGCTGTAGATGACAAATCCCTCTGAACCAGATGGTATTGTCAAAACAGGTGCTGAAATGAGTCTCCTCTTGAGTTCTTGAAAACTCTTCTCACACTCCTCGCTCCAACCGAATTTTGTATCTTTTCGAGTTAGCTGAGTTAATGGAGTAGCGATTCGAGAAAATCATTCCACGAATCTCCGATAATAATCAGCTAAGCCCAAAAAGCTACGTCCTTCGGTTACTGACTTAGGTTGCTCCCAACTTTGAATTGCTTCAATCTTCGGCGGATCAACAGATATTCCATGATTCGATATCACATGCCCAAGGAATGCTATTTCCTCTAGCCAGAACTCACATGTCTTCAACTTGGCATATAGTTTATTTTCACGAAGCTTTTGGAGTATCAGCCTCAAGTGTTGCTCATGATCTTCACAGATTTTAGAGTATATGAAGATGTCGTCAATAAAGACAACCACAAAATGATCTAAATATTCCTTAAATACTCGGTTCATTATATCCATAAAGGCAGCAGGAGCATTGGTCAATCCAAAAGACATGACTAGGAATTTGTAATGCCCATACTTAGTTCTGAAAGTAGTCTTTGGAATGCCATCAGTTTTAATCTTTAACTGATGATATCTAGAATAAAGATTGATCTTTAAAAAGAATTTAGCACCTTGCAACTGGTCAAACAGGTCATCAATACGAGGCGACAGGTACCTATTTTTATGGTGACATTATTCAACTCCCGATAGTCAATGCAAAATCGAATACTCTAATCTTTTTTCTTTACGAATAGAACAGGAGCACCCCAAGGAGACGTACTAGGACGAATTAAAATGATGTCTAACAATTCCTGCAGTTGGATTTTTAACTCCTGAAGTTCAATAGGAGCCATTCGATATGGGGTTTTGAAAATTGGTTTTGTACCGGGTTCAAGGTCGATACAAAATTCGATTACACACTCTGGACCAGGAAGTTCTTCAAGAAATATGTCAGGAAATTTATTAACAATAGAAATATCATACAAATATGACGTATTTAAGTTTAAATCTCTGACATGGGCTAAGAAAGCTTGACATCCGTTTTTCAATAAACGAATGGCTTTATGGCTTGATATGACAGTGATTAACTTTAGTGGTTTAGTTGCTTTAATTTGCATAATAGGTTGGTTAGGAATATGAAAGCTAATAACCTTACGAAAATAATTAATTTTAGCATAATGAGTAGTTATGTGACGCCCCCAAAATAGGTATACATCATCCATTTTGAGTCATCAAATACATGGTACATAAAATAACTACAACTTCATTAATACAATTGTCATGCAAAATACGACAACACATATACTGTGAGTTTAAATACAAATATTGTTTATCGATGTCGGGAGTTTTATTTGTCCCTTTTCTATTCTTGTTCTTTTGTGTTCTCATGTTAGGTGATATTTATTTGAAAAAATAAGTGAAAAAGGTCCTACATGTATAATGTCGACGATTGACTGTTAAGAGTTACCAGTTGGTTTTTTAACTGGTTATACCAACACAACCGAGAAAAGGTTTGCATATTGACCCAATGATGTGACACTGCTAAACGGGGCGGTGAAACCGAGATTCATTAGGGTCCAGGGACTTGTTTATGCGAAGGAAAGGTGTTAGGCACCCCCCGGCATCCGTTTTGCCATGGTGACCGTCACTTTTCAAGAAACTGTTATATGAATATGTGTGTGTGTGTGTGTGGGTCAATGTGCTGTTATTTGGAAGTAATGCGAGGCCTCGTTCGCACCTATATACATAGGGTTTGAATTTATGTAAAAATTCCGTTTTAAACAAGATATAATAGTGATGTTTTGTAAAAGAGATTTTTCAAACCCTTATGCAAAATAGTAATTGAGACCTTTTACACTTCCATTTTATTATTAAATGTTCGGCTTGATTACTTTTATTTTCGAGATGCGAAGCATCTTTCAAGAAAATAATATACAAAGCAGTGCTGAATTCCTCATGGGTATGAAAACCATCGGAGGAAATCCGGACACCGGGAATAAATTAACAAGCTGCTTACAGCTAAAAAAGTCCATCACGGGAACCGAATCTAGATTCAGTGGACTGAATCTGTGATTGTAGCATCCCCAAATCCCGGTCCTAATCACCAAGGATCTGGTATACTATTTCTATAACTATTGCGGAAGATATAAACATAAATTGCTTATACATTAAACTTATTCACATCATTTCCAAGGTCTACAACCTTAACTTAATACATACATTCAATATCTTAAATGTTTACAATACTATTTTCGTCAGAAGATTTAATAAATCTAACTGCACCATAATTTAGTCTTGCACTTTGCCTTTACTTCTGTCTTTACTCGAGCTTTACTCTAAATCTGAAAATTTTATCATGATATAGCAAGGGTGAGCATCAAATTTGCCCAACAAGTTTAAATTTATTTGAGGATATATAATGATTGAAAGAATTGAACAATAAGCTAGCTAACTTTCAACAATATAAACATTGTGAAAGAGCATGAACAAATTTTCTTAGCTGAACGACTAAGTCAATGAAAATGAATGGTCAAGCATAAACATGAACACATTAACTGAACCAAATGGTAATGAAGGTGATCAGCCTTTCATACCTAATGAACATATACAACATGCACAACGTGCGAATCAATAATCAATATAGACGTGAATAATCAACAACAACTATTCACTAACATGCTTTAAAATATAACTCAAGTTTGAGTTATGGAAACTTGCATGAACCGCTGATTACCGCTAAGTAATATAATGTAATCTCTTATAAAAGACCTATCAATTATAAGATTGATCTTTGAATTAGCATAACATACCTGTTAACTCATAATACTATTACTTAATCAATCAATTATCTAACACTTAATCACATAATTAGATAACACCTTAACCCATCAGCATTATTATCATCCTTTGATAATTCCTTAATCACTATATCATATACATTATGATTTAACACTCTAATAAGTCAAATACCAAACCAGTAACCTGAATTTCAAATCCAGCAAGCTGGATTCCAAATCCAGTAACCTAGATGGTCAATTCACAAACCCAACTGCAATCCAGCAAACTGGATTCTAAATCCAACAAACTAGATCGCAATCCAGCAAACTGGATTCAACAAATTTTCAATTTAGTAAACTATTTCTCAATCCAGCAAGCTGGATTCATCAGATTTCCTAATCCAGCAAGCTGGATTCCATATCCTTTTTACGAAAATACCAAAATAACTTATTATTTTTTTATCTTTTGGCCATGCTTATATACATGTATTTCATACACAAAAAGTATTTTTCCATAATTTTCCAACTTCCTTTGGTATTTTTCAAAAATTATTTTTATTTAATTCCTTAAGAAATTAGCTACCTCGTGCTTAACTCCAAAAATTCTTATCTCTTGACACAATCTTATACGTGTTAACGTGACACTCCAGTTTAAATTTCGTGGTCATCGGAGTTATAGAACTCCGGTTATAGCCATTTTCGTCGAAAAATCACAGAAATTGAAATGGTCATAACTTGGTCATTTTAAGTCAAAATTAGCTCATTTTTGGACAAGAGGTACTTAATACCATATATTTTCATGTCCCAAAAGTTTGGAATTTTTCTGGCAAATTAAGTGACCGAAATTGCCCTTTTAAAAGTTTGGACAGAAGTTGCAGTTTTGGCGTCCTTTGCTAAAAATAGTCCATACGGAAATCTACAACTCATTTTTCAGTGATTCCACTTGGAGATGCTAGAAAACTTATAGATCTAACTCTAGGACTTGACCACACTCAAAAATTCGAAATACAATAGGAGATATGGTCGTTTGAATTTCATGCTTCGTTTTCACAAAAATATAATTTTTAACTCTTTGTGAGTTCTAAGAAAACTTTCATGTCCTCACATAATAACCAACATCACTCATCATAATACCTACCAATACTTCATATACCCATGATTCTACCATAATACATGATCTATTTTATCAAACAATCATCAAACACAAGATTAACACAATCGAGGCTAAGAAAAATTAGAGTTTTCCACCTTTTGAAAAAAATAGTTTCCATTTCATACTTTAGATCTAACTTTTACCACACAAGATGGATAGATCCACACATAACACACTCTAGATCATGTAGATCTAGAGTTTTGAAGTTTTAAATCATCAATCCAAGTTTTCATTTAAACAACTAAGAATAACTTAGAAAAAAGGTGATTTATACATTGATATCTTGCTAGCTTTTCTTAATCCATCAAAGTAGACGATGATCTTGGTTAGCTTGAAGATCAAAACCTCTCTCTCTCACCTCTTGGAGCTGCCAAAAATTGTCTCTCTTCTTTCTCTCTCTATTTGGTTTTCTTTGAGTTAGCTAATAAGAGATGAGAGAGAAATGAAATGGAATGGAATGGGTTTTTGTGATTTAGTAAAAAAAACAAAAAAAATATGTAGATATATTTGTATATCTAATATTCATTCCCCCCACTCACTCTCTCTTTCTCTTTCTTAATCATTTTAGTGTTGCTTGCACACTTAATAAAACATTGTGGCTAAAGGAGGAAATGACACATGGAAGAGTAGATAACCCACTAAAGTAAATAATCATCACATTCATCTCCCCTTCTCTCCTCTCTTGTTTGGGCCGGCCATGTGGCCTTAGTTTGTCCAATTTTTGGCTTTCCTTTTATGCTTTAATTGATTTACTAAATGTCCAAAAAGTCCCTCTTCCATTGGGCTAAGTTTTGGGCTCCCAATTAATTCTTTTGGGCTTCTAAATTAAAATGTTTGGCTACAACAACTAGCATCTTCCAACACTTCTAATATTACCATTCTCTAATTATTTAATTAGGGTTTTCATTTCCTCAATTATAACATAAATCTTTACTCATGCACATTTATTTCCTTAACCCAATTAGACTTGCTATAATTAGGTTATAAAATTTATTAGTTGAGATATATAAATTAAATCTCTTAGAATTAGTATATGTTTTATATACTAACATTCTCACCTATTATAACCTCTTAGGTTATTTACTTAACACACCTAATATATATATTAGGTTACATAACTTAATTCTTAATTCACTTACTCACATATTCATACAAAATAATATGGTGCACAACTCTTATATTAGGTCACTAGTATATATTTAAAATACTAGAACCATATACACATAATCTTATGAACTCATACACTAAACATATACCTCATTATCAGACTATCACTTATAGTCTATTAAATCATTCAAGTTTTTCTCCAAAAAATTTGAAATCCTTTAAATTCCTTTACAGAAATGTGAAATCCATACACTTATTTTCTGTCTAGGTTCATCTTATAACCTTTATTCAATCTTTTAAGATTTTATAAAATTGTCCAAATTTTCGGGTTGTCACAGTGATTATATGATTCCTAGTCTCACATAATTCCTAGGATGTTCCATGAGAACACATCCTAACCCTCTGCTTGAAGCATCACTGTAGATGACAAATCCCTCCGAACCAGATGGTATTGTCAGAACAGGTTCTGAAATGAGTCTCCTCTTGAGTTCTTGAAAACTCTTCTCACACTCCTCGCTCCAACCGAATTTTGTATTTCGAGTTAGCTGAGTTAATGGAGTAGCGATTCGAGAAAATCATTCCACGAATCTCCGATAATAACCAGCTAAGCCGAAAAAGCTACGTCCTTCGGTTACTGACTTAGGTTGCTCCCAACTTTGAATTGCTTCAATCTTTGGCGGATCAACAGATATTCCATGATTCGATATCACATGCCCAAGGAATGCTATTTCCTCCAGCCAGAACTCACATGTCTTCAACTTGGCATATAGTTTATTTTCACGAAGCTTTTGGAGTATCAACCTCAAGTGTTGCTCATGATCTTCACAGATTTTGAGTATATGAGGATGTCGTCAATAAAGACAACCACAAAATGATCCAAATATTCCTTAAATACTCGGTTCATTATATCCATAAAGGCAGCAGGAGCATTGGTCAATCCAAAAGACATGACGAGGAATTTGTAATGCCCGTACTGAGTTCTGAAAGCAATTTTTGGAATGCCATCAGTTTTAATCTTTAACTAATGATATCCGGAATAAAGATTGATCTTTAAAAAGAATTTAGCACCTTGCAACTGGTCAAACAGGTCATCAATGCGAGGCGACGGGTACCTATTTTTATGGTGACATGATTCAACTCCCGATAGTCAATGCAAAATCGAATACTCTCATCTTTCTTCTTTACGAATAGAACAGGAGCACCCCAAGGAGACGTACAAGGACGAATGAAAATGATGTCTAACAATTCCTGCAGTTGGGTTTTTAACTTCTGAAGTTCAATATGAGCCATTCGATATGGGGTTTTGGAAATTGTTTTCGTACCGGGTTCAAGGTCGTTACAAAATTCAATTTCGCACTCTGGGGGTTGACCAGGAAGTTCTTCAGGGAATATGTCATGAAATTTATTAACAATAGAAATGTCATTCAAATCTAACGTATTTTTGTTTAAATTTGTGACATGAGCTAAGAAAGCTTGACATCCGTTTTTCAATAAACGAATGGCTTTATGGCTTGATATGACAGTGATTAACTTTAGTGGTTTAGTTGTTTGAATTTGCATAATAGGTTGGTTAGGAATATGAAAGCTAACAACCTTACGAAAATAATTAATTTTAGCATGATAAGTAGTTATGTGACGCCCCCAAAATAGGTATACATCATCCATTCTGAGTCATCAAATACATGGTACATAAAATAACTACAACTTCATTAATACAATTGTCATGCAAAATACGACAACACATATACTGTGAGTTTAAATACAAATATTGTTTGTCAATGTCGGGAGTTTTATTTGTCCCTTTTCTATTCTTGTTCTTTTGTGTTCTCATGTTAGGTGATATTTATTTGAAAAAATAAGTGAAAAAGGTCCTACATGTATAATGTCGACGATGGACTTTTAAGAGTCACCAGTTGGTTTTTTATCTGGTTAATACCAACACAACCGAGAAAAGGTTTGCATATTGACCCAGTGATGTGACACTGCTAAACGGGTCGGTGAAACCAAGATTCATTAGGGTCTGGGGACTTGCTTATGCGGAGGGAAGGTGTTAGGCACCCCCCGGCATCCGTGTTGCTACGGTGACCGTCACTTTTCAAGAAACTGTTATATGAATGTGTTTGTGTGTGTGTGTGGGTCAATGTGCTGTTATTTGGAAGTAATGCGAGGCCTCGTTTGCACCTATATACATAGGGTTTGAATTTATGTAAAAATTCCGTTTTAAACAAGATATAATAGTGATGTTTTGTAAAAGAGGTTTTTCAAACCTTATGCAAAATAGTAATTGAGACCTTTTACACTTCCATTTTATTATTAAATGTTCGGCTTGATTACTTTTATTTTCGAGATGCGAAGCATCTTTCAAGAAAATAATATACAAAGCAGTGCCGAATTCCTCATGGGTATGAAAACCATTGGAGGAAATCCGGACACCGGGAATAAATTAACAAGCTGCTTACAGCTGAAAAAGTCCATCACCGGAACCGAATCTAGATTTAGTGGACTGAATCTGCGATCACATGATTCCTAGGCTCACATAATTCCTAGGATGTTCCATGAGAACACATCCTAACCCTCTGCCTGAAGCATCGCTGTAGATGACAAATCCCTCTGAACCAGATGGTATTGTCAGAACAGGTGCTGAAATGAGTCTCCTCTTGAGTTCTTGAAAACTCTTCTCACACTCCTCGCTCCAACCGAATTTTGTATCTTTTCGAGTTAGCTGAGTTAATGGAGTAGCAATTCGAGAAAATCATTCCACGAATCTCCGATAATAATCAGCTAAGCCCAAAAAGCTACGTCCTTCGGTTACTGACTTAGGTTGCTCCCAACTTTGAATTGCTTCAATCTTCGGCGGATCAACAGATATTCCATGATTCGATATCACGTGCCCAAGGAATGCTATTTCCTCCAGCCAGAACTCATATGTCTTCAACTTGGCATATAGTTTATTTTCACGAAGCTTTTGGAGTATCAACCTCAAGTGTTGCTCATGATCTTCACAGATTTTGGAGTATATGAGCATGTCGTCAATAAAGACAACCACAAAATGATCCAAATATTCCTTAAATACTCGGTTCATTATATCCATAAAGGCAGCGGGAGCATTGGTCAATCCAAAAGACATGACGAGGAATTTGTAATGCCCGTACTGAGTTCTAAAAGCAGTCTTTGGAATGCCATCAGTTTTAATCTTTAACTGATGATATCCGAAATAAAGATTGATCTTTAAAAAGAATTTAGCACCTTGCAGCTGGTCAAACAGGTCATCAATGCGAGGCGACGGGTACCTATTTTTATGGTGATATGATTCAACTCCTGATAGTCAATGCAAAATCGAATACTCTCATTTTTCTTCTTTACGAATGGAACAGGAGCACCCCAAGGAGACGTACTAGGACGAATGAAAATGATGTCTAAAAATTCCTGCAGTTGGGTTTTTAACTCCTGAAGTTCAATAGGAGCCATTCGATATGGGGTTTTGGAAATTGGTTTTGTACCGGGTTCAAGGTCGACACAAAATTCGATTACACACTCTGGACCAGGAAGTTCTTCAGGGAATATGTCAGGAAATTTATTAACAATAGAAATATCATTCAAATATGACGTATTTAAGTTTAAATCTGTGACATGGGCTAAGAATGCTTGACATCCGTTTTTCAATAAACGAATGACTTTATGGCTTGATATGACAGTGATTGACTTTAGTGGTTTAGTTGCTTGAATTTGCATAATAGGTTGGTTAGGAATATGAAAGCTAACAACCTTACGAAAATAATTAATTTTAGCATGATGAGTAGTTATGTGACGCCCCCAAAATAGGTATACATCATCCATTCTGAGTCATCAAATACATGGTACATAAAATAACAACAACTTCATTAATACAATTGTCATGCAAAATACGACAGCACATATACTGTGAGTTTAAATACAAATAGTGTTTGTCGATGTCGGGAGTTTTATTTGTCCCTTTTCTATTCTTGTTCTTTTGTGTTCTCATGTTAGGTGATATTTATTTGAAAAAATAAGTGAAAAAGGTCCTACATGTATAATGTCGACGATGGACTGTTAAGAGTCACCAGTTGGTTTTTTAACTGGTTATACCAACACAACCGAGAAAAGGTTTGCATATTGACCCAGTGATGTGACACTGCTAAACGGGTCGGTGAAACCGAGATTCATTAGGGTCCGGAGACTTGCTTATGCGGAGGGAAGGTGTTAGGCACCCCCCGACCTGTGGCCACGGTGACCGTCACTTTTTAAGAAACTGTTATATGAATGTGTGTATGTGTGTGTAGGTCAATGTGCTGTTATTTGGAAGTAATACGAGGCCTCGTTCGCACCTATATACACAGGGTTTGAATTTATGTTAAAATTCCGTTTTAAATAAGATATAACAATGATGTTTTGTAAAAGAGCTTTTTCAAACCCTTATGCTCAATAGTAATTGAGACCTTTTACACTTCCATTTTATTATTAAATGTTTTCTTGATAGCTTTTATTTTCGAGATGTGAAGCATCTTTCAGGAAAATAATATACAAAGTAGTGCCGAATTTCTCATGGGTATGAAAACCATTAGAGGAAATCTGGACACCGGGAATAAATTTACAAGCTGCTTACAGCTGAAAAAGTCCATCACGGGAATCAAATCTAGATTCAGTGAACTGAATCTGTAATTACATGATTCCTAGGCTCACATGATTCCTAGGATTTTTCATGAGAATACATCTTAACCCTCTACCTGAAGCATCGCTGTAGATGACAAATCCCTCTGAACCAGATGGTATTGCCAAACAGGTGCTAAAATGAGTCTCTTCTTGAGTTCTTGAAAACCCTTCTCACACTCCTCGCTCCAACCAAATTTTGTATCTTTTCGAGTTAACTGAGTTATTGGAGTAGCGATTCGAGAAAATCATTTCACGAATCTCCAATAATAACCAACTAAGCCCAAAAAGCTACGTCCTCCGGTTACTGACTTAGGTTGCTCCCAACTTTGAATTGCTTCAATCTTCGGCGGGTCAACATATATTCCATGATTCGATATCACGTGCCCAAGGAATGCTATTTTCTCAAGCTAAAACTCACATTTCTTTAACTTGGCATATCGCTTGTTTTCACGAAGCTTTTGGAGTATCAGCCTCAATTGTTGCTCATGATCTTCACAGATTTTGGAGTATATGAGGATGTCATCAATAAAGACAACCACAAAATGATCCAAATATTCCTTAAATACTCGGTTCATCATATCCATAAAGGTAGCAGGAGTATTGGTCAATCCAAAAGACATGACTAAGAATTCGTAATGCCCGTACTGAGTTCTGAAAGCAGTCTTTGGAATGCCATCAGTTTTAATCTTTAACAGATGATATCCGGAACGAAGATTGATCATTGGAAAGAATTTAGCACCATGCAACTGGTCAAACAGGTCATCAATGCGAGGCAACGGGTACCTATTTTTATGGTGACATGATTCAACTCCCGATAGTCAATGCAGAATCGCATACTCCCATCTTTCTTCTTTACGAATAGAACAGGAGCACCCCAAGGAGACGTACTAGGATGAATAAAAACGATGTTTAACAATTCCTACAGTTGGGTTTTTAACTCTTGAAGTTCAATAGGAGCCATTCGATATGGGGTTTTGGAAATTGGTTTCGTACCGGGTTCAAGGTCGTTACAAAATTCAATTTTGCACTCTGGGGGGTTGACCAGGAAGTTCTCCAGGGAATATGTCAGGAAATTTATTAATAATAGAAATATCATTCAAATCTGACGTATTTTTGTTTAAATCTGTGACATGGGCTAAGAAAGCTTGACATCCATTTTTCAATAAACGAATGGCTTTATGGCTTGATATGACAGTGATTGACTTTAGTGGTTTAGTTGCTTGAATTTGCATAATAGGTTGGTTAAGAATATGAAAGCTAACAATCTTACGAAAACAATTAATTTTAGCATGATGAGTAGTTATGTGACGCCCCCAAAATAGGTATACATCATCCATTCTGAGTCATCAAATACATGGTACATAAAATAACTACAACTTTATTAATACAATTGTCATGTAAAATACGACAACACATATAATTTGAGTTTAAATACAAATATTGTTTGTCGATGTCGGAATTTTTATTTGCCCCTTTTCTATTCTTGTTCTTTTGAGTTCTCATGTTAGGTGAGATTTATTTGAAAAAATAAGTGAAAAAGGTCATACATGTATAATGTCGACGATGGACTGTTAAGAGTCACCAGTTGATTTTTTAACTTGTTATACCAACACAACCGAGAAAAGGTTTGCATATTGACCCAGTGATGTGACACTGCTAAACGGGTCGGTGAAACCGAGATTCATTAGGGCCCGGGGACTTGCTTATGCGGAGGGAAGGTGTTAGGCACCCCCCGACATCCGTGTTGCCACGGTGACCGCCACTTTTCAAGAAACTATTGTAAGAATGTGTGTGTGTGTGTGTGTGTGTGTGTGCGTGTTTGGGTCAATGTGCTGTTATTTGGAAGTAATGCGAGGCCTCGTTCGCACCTATATACACAGAGTTTGAATTTATATAAAAATTCCGTTTTAAACAAGATTTAATAGTGATGTTTTATAAAAGAGGTTTTTCAAACCCTTATGCTCAATAGTAATTGAGACGTTTTACACTTCCATTTTATTATTAAATGTTCGGCTTGATTGCTTTTATTTTCGAGATGCGAAGCATCTTTCAAGAAAATATTATACAAAGCAGTGCCAAATTCCTCATGGGTATGAAAACTATCGGAGGAAGTCCGGACACCGGGAATAAATTTACAAGCTGCTTACAGCTAAAAAAGTCCATCACGGGAATCGAATCTAGATTCAGTGGACTGAATCTGTGATCACATGATTCCTAGGCTCACATGATGCCGCAATTGATATAAACGCAATAAACAGGTATATATATTAAAGCTATAAATATATATATACAGACATGATCAACCACCACGAAGCACCTCCATGGGGGATTGGAAATGTAAGGAAGGCTGTAAAAGCGATCAACCACCACGGAGGAAACTCCAGGCGGGACAAAATGTAGAGAAAGTTGTAAAAACAGTCAACCGCCACGAAGTAAACTCCAGGCGGGACGAAATGTAAATATATATATATATATATATATATATATATAAGCGTGTAAACGCACCAGATATAAAATCCAGGTTAATCGGACAAAGTCCAACAACAGTTAATATATATAAGTATATATATATTAAAGCAGTAAACGCACCGGATGTAAAATCCAAGCTCATCGGACGAAGTCCAACAACAGTTAATATATATAAGTATATATATATATATATATATATATATATATATATATATATATATTAAAGCAGTAAACGCACCGGATGTAAATTTCAGGCTCATCGAACAAAGTTCGACACACACTTCATATATATAAGTATATATATACGAAAGCAATTAAACACACCAGACGTAAGTCTAGGCTCATCGAACAGAGTTCGACACACAGTTCATATATATAAGTATATATATACGAAAGCAATTAAACGCTCCAGACATAAGTCTAGGCTCAATCGAGGCATAACCCGATAATGTTAGTCCATATATATAAATATATAAATATAAGTATATATATATATATATATATATATATATATATATATATATACAAACTGAAATGAAACCACGGACCAAAGTTCGGGCGTACACACGCAACACGACTCTCAATGTGAAGAATAGTGTGTGCAAAGATGAAGAGAAAGGCTTTAAAATGTGTAAGAATGCTTGCAATGGGCTGCCAAAGAAGACTTCAATAACTTGAATTGGATGAACACTCGGCTCTCGCCGATAAAAAGTAGCTATATATGAGCTTACAAGTGTTTAAAATGAGAAAGCACTCAGTTTGGGGTGTGTATAGAGCAAATTGGACAGGGCTTCCTCACCTTTTTTTCTTTCAAAATGGCCACCCTAAGCCCTCTATTTATAGACGGGGTGCGGCTAGGCCGCGGGAGTACCTGCGGCTGCCCGGGGTGCCCCAGGCTTCGTGGGTCCCACAATCTCGAAGTACGTGTACACATGTAACGTGATGTCCACTCGAACTTTTATAATTATAATCTGGGCATCCGACTGAGGTATGTATGACCTATTTCAGACCGTCGTTGTCGAGAGTTACACAATAACATGGGATTAGAGGTTGTACGAAGTCAGGAAGATGGGACAGTGCCCTCCGGTCTTCATGCTTTAAATTCTATCCGTTACCATGCGTAATAGTCACTCGGGATTGGTTTTCCTTGGCTCTTATGGGACATTGCTATGTAGAAATGTATGTCTGAAATGTTGAGATGGCGTGATGTGGCATCAAGGTGGCAAGATGACGGCTTTGCCCCTCACCGGGGTTATCTCCAGTTTGGGCTAATAAAGCAGACGTTGCTCAGGGTTATCTCTGAGATTGGACTGCTGCAAGTGTTGAAAGTCCTTAGTGTCATCTCTGAGGTGTGCCTGTCGTCCTAGTGTTATTGCCAGGTCTTGTACTGAGTGCCTCGGTGTGAGCGCCGAGGTTGAAGCTGATTGCATGCATTTGAAATAAGCATTTCTGGGGTTATCTCCGGAACTGTAACCGCCTTCCTTGGGGTTATCTCCAAGGTTGGAATCTGCTACTCCCAGTATTGGGACTGAGACGGAATATCTTGGGGTTATCTCCGGGATAAATCGGTCTTCTCCGGTGAAATTTTCGGTATTGGAACTGCAGGCCTCGGGGATATCGCCGAGGTTGGAACTGCTACTCCCGGTGTGTGTTTCGGGGTTGAGACTGAGCTTCTGGTAGTATCCAGACTGGATGTTAGCTGTCTTCTAAGGTTATCTCTGAAAGACGAATCTGCCCTCCTACAATGTCAGTAACATGTGTGTAGAAAATTTCGAGTGTTTACATGTTTAATAGACAATATTCAAACTCAAATGGAGTCCTCATTATAATTATTATCACACTATTTTACAAAATAGTGAGGTCTGCTAAAACAACTGTCTGGACCCATCACTCCATACCCCGACTAGTTCCCGCTATATTCTCGCCTCCTGAGAAGAAAAATGAAACAAAAAGAAAAAGGGTGAGCTCAACTAGCCCAGTAAAGAATTTTATGACTAAGATAATGTACAACAAATTATCATTAGCTTTCAATAAATCAAATAAAATATAATGGACAACAAGTTTTAGATCAATATTCGTAGCGAAAATAACAATTTATTAGAAGAGTTAAGTAGAGAATGAAATCTACTATCTTCTATAATTTAAAAGTTCATTATCAATATTTTGTCCCTGTAACAACAATCAATATACATCTTGAACCAAATATTCATATTTGCTTTACGGGCCAAAGAAATTCATTTGTATCACCAGTTGGTCATGTTCGTCTCAACACCTGTCCATCTTTACACTACGGGCCAAAGATATTCATCAGGTAATCATTCATCTTTACACTACAGGCGAAAGATATTCATCAAGTATGACCATTTAAGACTGAGGATGATAAAAAATATCTTAAAGAAACGAATCTAGTCAGATAAAAGGACAAAGATTAGGGATTCATACTTTAGTTCTCCAAGTTCAAAAATACTCCATAATAATCAATTGTGGAGCAAAATTCAAGAATGAAGATCAAAACATGGATACAATCAAAGATAGTAACCATAATAAACAACTTGGACAAAGAAAAGAAAATTTTATTTTTCTATGAATAGTGTCGTATTTGTGAATAGTGTCGTATACGTGAATAGTGCCGTATACGTGAATAGTAATCCCGACACGAAAAGGTAAAAATTTTACAAGAAAAATCATACTTCGTGAATAGTACCGTATTCGTGAATAGTATCGTATACGTGAATAGTGCCGTATACGTGAATAGTAATCTCGACATAAAAAGGTAAAAATTTCATAATAAAATTTATACTAATATTTCGGCATAATGATATTGAACGAAATAACATCATTTACGAAGAAATAACATCCCTTACCTCAAAAGAATAGTACTTCTGACTGGAATATCAAATATAATGCTGAAGAAAACTTGCACCGTATATCAACACTCAAAGTATCTAAATACTTACAAAATACACTCGATATTATAGAGAGAGAAAACTTCAGATTCTGATGTGATTTTTAATTTTAACTAAGCAACGTATTTATAGAAAAGTGCTTAAAATGCCAAAGCAGACTATTTATTAAAATAATATTATTTTTTAAAAAAATTCCTACGCCCACTTTGAAAATCTAATTTCAGAATTTTACACCAACCAGTGGGGCCCACCAACTCAAAAAATATGTTTTTCATTTAAAAAATGTTTACAGCTCAAAAATCAATTATTCCGGAACTTCAATAATTCATAATAAATAGCCCTTTTATCAAAAAATTCAAATATTATGCCTATTTCATAGGAAATTTAATTCTCTATAACTTTGTAGAAGAAAGTTTTTGCAAATTCCAAACAGAAAATGACCGAAATCCATATGCGGATGATTTTTAACACCTCTATTCCGATAAAATACTGATAAAACACCTCAACATTAATTTTTTCATAAAATAAATATTTTCTTATCATTTTTTTATCAATAATTAAATAATCAAATATAATATTACAGAATCACAATAATGACAACTAGGTTGTTCCTAGGAAAGAGGGGGCTTTCCGATAAAGATTTCTCTTTACTAGCGCGCAATTAGGTGACCAAACTCCTTTCCTAATGGAAAATACTGAACAATGACAATTATTGAAATAATAATAATATAAAATATCAACGTAGCAATTATTGAATCAATAAAATAAAATATTGAACAGTAATTACTGTAACAATTATTGAGTAATGACTTCTTACGTAAGAATCAATAATTGGTGTAATACCGTGTGCTACTGTGCAACAATGTGTATTACTGTATTTTAACCACCGGGTATTCCAACAGTGTTAACGGTAATGATTACGTCGTTATTTATAAAAATTCAAACTTGTCGTTTTCTTCATCCGATCGTTTTTCGTTATGGGGCCCACAAATGGCTGCGCCATCATACGAATATTCTCCAACAGCAAGAATATTCCACGACCAAACGAATATTCCCCGACAATAATGAATATTTTATAACCACTTGCTTATTTTGAAAAATTTGCACATTTCACCCATAACCAAAATATTATATCAAATTAACACCTTATTATTCAAAATAATAATTAGAGGGAATTCAATTTTAATTATAAAAAGTTGGGGTCTTACAACCTCCCTCCTTATAAAATTTTGTCCTCGAAATTGACGTACGTACCTGGTATTTCGAAAAGGTGAGGATACCTCGTTTTCATTTTTGATTTTAACTCCCAAGTCATTTCCTCCATAGCATGGTTCCTCCACAAAACTTTGACTTGTGGTATAACCTTTGTGCGTATGACATGCCCCTTCCTATCCAAGATCTTGACAGGTACCTCTTCGTACGTTAAATCTTCGGTTATCTCATCTGGTTCTAACTCAATAATGTGGTTTGGGTCTTTCACATATTTACGAAGCACAGATATGTGAAAAACATTATGAACACGAGACATGCTTGGAGGTAATATGAGTCTATAGGCCACATTTCCTATTCGGTCAAGAATTTCAAATAGACCAACAAATCGTAGATTGAGCTTTCCTCTCTTTTCGAATCTTGTAGCTCCCTTCCATGGAGCAAAATATAACAATACATGATCCCCAATATTAAATTTTACGTCCTTTCGATGAAGATTCACATACCTCTTTTGTCGATCATGTGCCATTTGTATACGTTATCGGATCATTTTGATCTTCTCTGTAGTCATACGTACCAATTCTGGTCCCAACAATGTTGCTTCTCCCATCTCATCCCAACATACTAGAGAGCGACACTTTCGTTCATACAATGCTTCGAATGGAGCCACACCTATACTTGCCTGATTACTATTGTTGTAGGAGAATTCCATCAATAGTAGGTACTTATCCCAACTTCCTTTGAAATCTAGGACACAAAGTCTTAATAGATCTTCAAGAGTTTGAATAGTCATTTCTGATTGTCCGTCCATTTGAGGATGGTATGCCGAACTGAATCGTAAATCTGTGCCCATAGCTTTTTGTATGCTAGTCCAAATTTGTGAAGTGAATCTTGGGTCACGATCCGAAACTATGGATACTGGCATGCCATGCAATCTCACAATCTCATTCACGTATATACGAGCAAGACGTTCAAGGGAATAAGTCTCCCGTATCGGCAATAAATGAGCAGACTTGGTTAATCTATCAACAATAACCCAAATCGCATCTATGCCTTGAGAAACCTTGGGAAGACCTATATCGAAATCCATGGTAATGTGTTCCCACTTCCATTTCGGAATCTCAAGTAGTTGCAATGGACCCTTTGGTACTTGATGCTCCGCCTTTACACATTGACAAGTTAAACACCTCGAGATAAACTCTGCGATCTCTCTCTTCATATTGCTCCACCAAAATATATGTCGAAGATCATGATACATTTTGGTACTCCCATAATGGATTGCAAACATCGTGTTGTGTGCCTCCATCATGATTCTATACTTCAAGTCAGAATCGTTAGGAACACAAAGTCTAGAGTTGACTCGAAGTATTCCTTTTTAATTGATTCTTACTTTTGGAATAGCACATTCTTGCACTTTCTTCTTCATACGCATCTGGCCCGTAGCTTGAACAACTTTAACTTTATCGATTAAAGTCGGTTCTACTCGTATATTTGATATCATCACGTGGGTACTTAGAGCCTTTAACTCTATCTTCATCCTTTGCAAGTCATACAAAATGGGCCTTTGCGTTGCAGTATATCGCACTCGTACCCACATATGATCTTCTACTCAATGCATCAGCTACTATGTTAGCTTTTTCAGTATAGTATTGGATGGTATGATCGTAATATTTCAACAGCTCGAGCCAACATTGTTGCCGCATGTTGAGATCCTTTTGGGTGAAGAAATATTTGAGGCTTTTATGATCTGTAAAGATCTCCACTTTCTCCTCATACAGGCAGTGTCTCTAGATTTTCAGCGTAAAAATGACTGCTGCCAACTCCAGATCATGAGTAGCATAATTCCTCTTATATTCTTTGAGTTATTGCGAGGCATAGGCTATGACTTTCCTATGTTACATGAGAGCACACCCTAACCCTTTAACTGAAGCATCGCTATAGATAACAAATCCATCTGAACCAGATGGTATTGTCAGAACAGGTGCCGAAATGAGTCTCCTCTTGAGCTCTTGGAAACTCTTCTTGCATTTCTCGCTCCATATGAATTTTGTATCTTTCTTAGTCAGCTGAGTTAATGGAGTAGCGATTCGAGAAAATCATTCCACGAATCTCCGATAATAACCAGCTAAGCCCAGAAAGCTATATACCTCGGTCACTGACTTCGGTTGCTCCCAACTTTGTATTGCTTCAATCTTCGCTGGGTCAACAGATACTCCATGTTTTGACATCACGTGCCCAAGGAATGCTACTTCCTCAAGTTAGAACTCGAATTTCTTCAGCTTGGCGTATAGCTTGTTATCACGAAGCCTTTGAAGTAACAACTTCAAATGGCGCTCATGATCTTCACGGCTTTTGGAATAGATGAGGATGCCATCAATAAAGATAACAACGAATTGATCCAAATATTCCTTAAACACACGATTCATCATATCCTTAAAAGCAGCAGGAACGTTAGTCAATCCAAAAGACATGACTAAGAATTCATAATGCCCGTACTGAGTTCTGAAGGTAGTCTTCGGAATATCTTCAGTTTTAATCTTCAGCTGATGATATCCAGAAAAAAGATCGATCTTTGAAAAGAATTGTGCTCCTTTCAATTGGTCGAACAAGTCATCAATGCGAGGTAGCGAATACCTATTCTTGATGGTGACATGATTCAATTCCCGGTAGTCAAATGACCGATGATCGTTCTCCTTCCCTAGGAACAGTTGATGTTGGTGCTGACGTATTCACGTGGTCATTGGTGTACCTTCTCTTTTTTGGAATCTCCCCCGACTCGCTTATTCTACTATCATGGCCACGATTACCACTAGAGTGGTTATCACTTTTGTCCGGATATTTTCCTCCCCGCTAGTTATCATTGCTCTGATAACTGCTGCCACCGGTATGACCCTGGTTGTGGTCCCTCGGTTGAACATACTCATTAACTCACTCTAACAATTGAGCCTTGTTCTCAACATCTGAATATAGAGAAAATTTGCGAGAAATAAGATATTGCCGAATTTCATGTTTCAGACATCTCAAAAGTATCCGCGTCATACGTTCCTCATTCTCTACCAAATGAGGTGCAAACCTGGATAACTCTGCGAACTTAGCCTTGTGCTGGGACACAGTCATGTTGTTCTGTTCTAGTCTAATAAACTCTACCTCCTTCATATGACGAATACTTTTAGGAAAGTACTTCTCATTGAACAGTTTCTGAAATGTTTCCCAAGACATATTGAGTGCGACTGGCTGGGTATGCTTCATAGATTTCCACCAGTAATTTGCCTCACCACGGAACATAAAAGTGGCAAATGGAACCTTCTGTTCCTCCGTTCATCCCAAGACATCAAATATCTTGGTAATTTGTTTAACCCACGTTTCCGCCTTGATCGGATCCGACTTTCCCAAAAATTCTGGTGGTCCCAACTCTTTCAACAGCTTAGCTGTGACAAGCCACGCGTTACTATTATTTCCACCCGTATTTTGTACACGAGTCTCCCTTATCTGATTTTGCATAAACTATAAGAAGTTTCTAAACATCGCATCATTCATCATTTGATCGGTGGTGTTGTTTACAGGAGGAACATTGTCGTCCTGTTGCACGTTCTCCTGGTTGGTGATTAAAGGTGTCTTCACGGTCTCATTCACTCCATTATTAACATTTTAAGTTGTCATTCTTAAATATTGCCATAAAACAAGGGTTAATTAAAGAAATTAACATGCCACATATTATCCTTATATTCCGACCGACCAATTAAACACAAATAACCTTAGGTATGATATATTAGCGAAGGATTTACTCGTCTCTCCCCTCCTAGTTCTATTCCCCGATCTCCGCTAGAGACCATATCCCTAAGCTGTGATGCCAACTGTGATGCCCCCAAAATAGGTATACATCACCCATTCTGAGTCGCCACATACATGGTACAGAAAACAACTATAACTTCATTAATATAACTGTCGTGCAAAATACGACAACGCATATACTGTGAGTTTAAATACAAATATTGTCTAATAGACAGTATTCAAACTCAAAAGGAGTCCTCATTATAATTATTAACACACTATTTTACAAAATAGTGAGGACTGCTAAAATAACTGTCTGGACCCATCACTCCACACCCCGACTAGTTTCTGCTATATTCTCGCCTCCTAAGATGAAAAATAGAACAAAAAGGAAAAGGGTGAGCTCAACTAGCCCAGTAAGAATATTATGACTAAGATAATGTACAACAAATTATCGTTAGCCTTTAATAAATCAGATAAAATATAATGGACAACAAGTTTTAGATCAATATTCGCAGCGAAAATAACAATTCATTAGAAGAGTTAAGTAGAGAATGAAATCTACTATCTTCTATAATTTAAAAGTCTATCATCAATATTTTATCCCTGTAACAACAATCAATGTACATCTTGAACCAAATATTCATCTTTGCTTTACGGGCCAAAGATATTCATTTGTATCACCAATTGGTCATGTTCATCTCAACACCAGTCCATCTTTGCACTACGGGCCAAAGATATTCATCAGGTAATCATTCAGCTTTGCATTACAGGCAAAAGATATTCATTAAGTATCACCATTTAAGATTGAGGATGATGAAAAATATCTTAAAGAAACGAATCCAATGAGATAAAATGACAAAGATTAGAGATTCGTACTTTAGTTCATCCAAGTTCAAAAATACTCCATAATAATCAATTGTAGAGTAAAATTCAAGAATGAAGATCAAAGCATGGATACAATCAAAGATAGTAACCATAATAAACAACTTGGACAAAGAAGAAAAAATTTTATTTTTCTATTAATAGTGTCGTATTTGTGAATAGTGTCATATACATGAATAGTAATCCCGACACGAAAAGGTAGAAATTTCACAAGAAAAATTATACTTCGTGAATAGTATTCATGAATAGTGTTGTATACGTGAATAGTGTCGTATACGTGAATAATAATCTCTACATAAAAAGGTAAAAATTTCATAATAAAATTCATACCAATATTTTAGCATAATGATATTGAACGAAATAACATCATTTACGAAGAAAATAACATCCCTTACCTCAAAAGAATAGTACTTTTGATTGGAATATCGGATATAATACTGAAAGAAACTTGAACCATATAGCAACACTCAAAATATCTAAATACTCACAAAATATACTCTATATTATAGAGAGAGAGAAAACTTCATATTCTGGTGTGATTTTCAATTCTAACTAAGCATCCTATTTATAGGAAAATGCTTAGAATGCCAAAGCAGACTATTTAATAAAATAATATTATTTTTTTAAAAAAATAATATGAATTATTGATCTGATAATGGAAAATATTGAGCAACAACAATTATTGAAACAACAATAATATAAAATATCAACGTAGCAATTACTAAATCAATAAAATAAAATATTGAACAGTAATAACTGTAACAATTATTGAGTAGTGACTTCTTACGTAAGAATCAATAATTGGTACAATACCGTGTGCTACTGTGCAACAATGCGTATTACTATATTTTAACCACTGGGTATTCTAACAATGTTAACGGTAACAATTACTTCGTTATTTATAAAAACTCAAACTTGTCGTTTTTTTCATCCGACTGTTTTGCATTATAGGGCCCATAAATGATTGTGCCATCGTACGAATATTCCCCAACAGCAAGAATATTCCGCGACCAAACGAATATTTCCCGACAATAGTGAATATTTTATAACCACTTACTTATTTTGCAAAATTTGCACATTTCACCCATAACCAAAATATTATATCAAATTAACACCTTATTATTCAAATAATAATTAGAGAAAATTCAATTTTATTTATAAAAAGTTGGGGTCTTACAACCTCCCCTCTTTATAAAATTTCGTCCTCGAAATTGACGTACGCACCTGGTGTTTCGAAAAGGTGAGGATATCTCGTTTTCATTTTCGATTCCAACTCCCAGTTCATTTCCTCCATAGCATGGTTCCTCCATAAAATTTTGACTTATGGTATAACTTTTGTGTATATGACTTGCTCCTTCCTATCCAAGATCTTGACAGGTACCTACTCGTACATTAAATCTTTGGTTATCTCATCTGGTTCTAAATCAATAATGTGATTTGAGTCTTTCACTTATTTACGAAGCACATATATGTGAAAAATATTATGAACACGAGACATGTTTGGAGGTAATGCGAGTCTATAAGCCACATTTCCTATTCGGTCAAGAATCTCAAATGGACCAACAAATCATGGATTAAGCTTTCCTCTCTTTTCGAATCTTGTAACTCCCTTCCATGGAGCAACACGTAACAATACATAATCCCCAATATTAAATTCTACGTCCTTTTGATGAAGATCTGTATAACTCTTTTGTCGATCCTGTGTCGTTTGTATATGTTGTCGAATCATTTGGATCTTCTCTGTAGTCATACGTACCAATTCTGGCCCCAACAATGTCGCTTCTCCCATCTCATCCCAACATACTGGAGAGCAACACTTTCATCCATACAATGCTTCGAATGGAGCCACACCTATACTTGCCTGATTACTATTGTTGTAGGAGAATTCCATCAATAGTAGGTACTTATCCCAACTTCCTTTGAAATCTAGGACACAAAGTCTTAATAGATCTTCAAGAGTTTGAATAGTCATTTCTGATTGTCCGTCCATTTGAGGATGGTATGCCGAACTGAATCGTAAATCTGTGCCCATAGCTTTTTGTATGCTAGTCCAAATTTGTGAAGTGAATCTTGGGTCACGATCCGAAACTATGGATACTGGCATGCCATGCAATCTCACAATCTCATTCACGTATATACGAGCAAGACGTTCAAGGGAATAAGTCTCCCATATCGGCAATAAATGAGCAGACTTGGTTAATCTATGAACAATAACCCAAATCGCATCTATGCTTTGAGAAACCTTGGAAAGACCCGCAACGAAATCTATGGTAATGTGTTCCCACTTCTATTTTGGAATCTCAAGTGGTTGCAATGGAACCTTTGGCACTTGATGCTCTGCCTTTACACGTTGACAAGTTAAACACCTCGAGATAAACTCCGCGATCTCTCTCTTCATATTGCTCCACCAAAATGTATGTCGAAGATCATGATGCATTTTGGTACTCCCATAATTGATTATAAACGGCGTGCTGTGTGCCTCCATCATGATTTTATGCTTCAAGTCAGAATCGTTAAGAACTGAAGTATTCCTTCTTCATCGATTCTTACTTCTAGAATAGTACCTTCTTGCACTTTCTTCTTCTTACGCATCAGCTCCAGGTCCGTAGCTTGAGCTGCTTTAACTTTATCGATTAAAGTTAATTCTACTCGTATATTTGATATTATCACGTAGGTACTTGGAGACTTTAACTCTATCTCCATCCGTTTCAAGTCATACAAAATGGGCCTTTGAGTTGGCAATATCGCACTCGTACCCGCATATGATCTTCTACTCAATGCGTCAGCTACTACGTTCGCTTTTTTAGGATGGTATTAGATGGTATGATCGTAATCTTTCAACAGCTCGAGCCAACGTCGTTGTCACATGTTGACTTCCTTTTGGGTGAAGAAATATTTAAGGCATTTATGATCTGTATTGATCTCCACTTTCTCCCCATACAGGTAGTGTCTCCAGATTTTTAACGTGAAAACAACTGCTACCAACTCCAGATCATGAGTAGGATAATTCCTCTCATATTCTTTGAGTTGTCGCGAGGCATATGCTATGACTTTCCCATGTTACATGAGAACACGCCCTAACCCTTTGCCTGAAGCATCGCTGTAGATAACAAATCCATTCGAACCAGATGGTATTGTCAGAACAAGTGCCGAAATGAGTTTCCTCTTGAGCTCTTGGAAACTCTTCTCGCATTCTTCGCTCCATACGAATTTTGTATCTTTTCAAGTCAGATGAGTTAACGGAGTAGCGATTCGAGAAAATCCTTCCATGAATCTCTGATAATAACCAGCTAAGCCCAGAAAGCTACATACCTCAGTCACCGACTTCGGTTGCTCCCAATTTTGTATTGCTTCAATCTTCGCCGGGTTAACAGATACTCCATATTTTAACACCACATGTGTAAGACCTCGAATTTTATGAAAAAAAGTATTAATTTTTTTCTATTTTGGTAAATAGTTAAATTGATAAAAGTTTAAAGTTAAGGATGATATTTAAAAATTTTGCAAAGTAAGCAAGTTGTTAAAAAATATTCGTTGTGTCGGGAAATATTAATTTGGTCGGGAAATATTCTTTTTGTCGAAGAATATTTGTACGACGACACCATCATTGGCGGATCCCACAACGGAATAACTTTCGGAGTTAGAAAACGACAGAAATAACTTTTTATAAAAATAACGACGAAAATTTATACCGTTAAACTGTTGAAATACCCGGTGGTAAAAGTACAGTAATACGCGTGGTTGCATAGTAGCACACGGTATTGATTATTCATGCTTACGTGAGAAGTCACTCAATTATTAAATTATTGTTACAGTAATGGCTGCATAGTATCTCACGTTATTTGATTTAATTATTGTCACAGTATCATCTGCATAATATTTTATATTATTTAATCAATAATTGAGATGACAAAGTTATTCATATTATTATTTGAAATATTGATGATGTCTAGGAAGTTCTGTCAAGGAGAGGTTTGGTCACCTAATTGTGCACCAATAGGGAAAAATTCTTATCGAAAAGTCCCCTCTTTCCTGGGAATGATCTGGTTGTTAAATATTGTGAGTTATAAGATTAATGATGAATAATTGCTAATATATTAAAAATGTGTTGTTAAAGATAAATAATTTGTGATAATTATTTATTCAACTTTTGATATAAATAGAGGGGTTTGTTATGAGGTGTTTGTTATAAGTTTAGCTTATTATTCCATGAGGAAATGTGCTAATTTTTTAGACCGTTGGTTGAAGTTATAATAGTAAATCAATATGGATCGTTGGTTGAAGATATAATAGTAAATCAATATGGAACGCTGGTGGAAAGTTATAATAGTAAATCAATATGAATTGCTGGTTTATAATTTTAAAAGTAAATCAGTATGGACCGTTGCTTTAAGTTTCAATAGTAAATCAATATGGACCGTTCGTTTAAAAGTTAATTAATTTGGGCCGTTCATGAATTAGTTACTATTCAGTCCTTTTTCCTATAAATAAAAGCTCATTCCTTCATTATTTCTTACGAATTTATTGAAACTCTAGAGAGATAAACTATAAAGAGAAAGAAGAAGAGTATTCTGCTATTACACTAATGCAGTCTCCAAATTTTTATTAAGGTAATAAAAGTTTAGTTAGGCCGAGCGGGGATAACAGGGGAATAGAACGGTGGTCGATAGCTGTTGAGGGTTTCCCTAAAATAGTTAAAGTGAACCCAACTTTGGAAGGGTGTTTTGCCACTATCATACAAGATGTCTAATGACCTACGACTTCGTGTTATCAGAAAATAGGGTTGTGCACATCCACTTGCTGATTATATCTACGAGCACTACCTATATAATCTTGGAGTTTGGTTGAAATATAATTCTCAATTGAAGACCATGGAGATATTTATATGGCAAGAGAAGACTCACCATTGGAAAGAACATGATAGTAATCTTCTCATTTTTCTATGGGGTCTATTGGGTCAACCAAGGATAATTCTTGAGTCATATGATATCTATTATAACTTAGATTCATGGCTTCCCATGTATGAAGGTTTCCTTGAGCAGTTTCCAAAGATTTTAATTTCTAAAACAGTTATTGATTGTACCTTTATGAAAGGTGCCATTGTAAGGTATCACTGTGAGATGAAATCCAAGTAAAGGGATGAGAGTTACAGTTAGTATACACAGCATATGTGTTGTCGTATTTTGCACGACAGTTGTATGAGGAAGTTTGTAATCGGGAGATGGAGTGATGGTCCAAGATAGTGGCTATAGTAGTCCTTACTATTCTATGAAATAGTGTGATAATAAATGTAATGAGGACTCCATTTGAGTTTGAATACTATCTAGAAGATAATACTCGTGTAAAAACTCTCAGCTACGCTTTTGTCATATTGTATAAAATAAGTTTGTATTTAATTCTATACCGTGTATCTGATAACTCAGAATGGGTGATGTATACCTATTTTGAGGGCGTCATAAATGGTATTAGAGCTTAAAGATATGATCGCTGGCAGAGATCTTAGTCTAGAACTAGGAGAGGAGACACGAGTAATATACTTCGCTAGTATGTGACTTACCTAAGCTAAAATTTCTTACGTGATAAATTGACAAAATTGTGATATGTCAATTAAACCTTGTTTTGAAACTGTATTCTAGAATGATATCTGAAATACAGGAGATGAGCAATGAAGAAATCAAGATGACAGGGAAGATGGAATCTGAAATGAAAACAAGGTATTCTCAACTCTTCGAAATACCAGGTACGTAAATTTCGGGGACGAAATTTCACAAGAAGGGGAAATTGTAAGAACCCGAATTTTATGAAATAAAAGTATTCAAGTTTTTTATTTTCGTAAATAGTTAAATTGATAAAAGTTTAAAGTTAAGGATGATATTTAAAAATTTTGCAAAGTAAGCAAGTTGTTATAAAATATTCGTTCTGTCGAAAAATATTCGTTTGGTTGGGGAATATTCTTTTTGTCGGAGAATATTTGTACAACGACACCATCATTGGTGGACCCCATAATGGAATAACTGTAGGAGTTAGAAAACGACAGAAATAACTTTTTATAAAAATAACGCAAAAAGTTTATACCGTTAAAATGTTGAAATTCCGGTGGTAAAAGTACAGTAATATGCGTGGTTGCATAGTAGCACACGGTATTAATTATTGATGCTTACGTGAGAAGTCATTCAGTTATACTCAATTATTGCTATAATAATTACTGCATATTATCTCACGTTATTTGATTCAATTATTGTCACAGTATCATCTGCATATTATTTTCTATTATTTAATCAATAATTGAGACGATAAAGTTATTCATATTATTATTTACAATATTGACGATGTCTAGAAAGTTCTGTCGAGGAGAGGTTTGGTCATCTAATTGCGCGCCAATAGGGAAAAATCCTTATCGGAAAGCCCCCTCTTTCTTGGGAATGATCTGGTTGTTAAATATTGTGAGTTATAAGATTAATGATGAATAATTGTTAATAGATTAAAAATGTGTTGATTAAAGATAAATAATTTATGGTAAATATTTATTCAATTTTTGATATAAATAGAGGGGTTTGTTATGAGGTGTTTGCTATAAGTTTGGCTTATTATTCCATAAGGAGATGTGCTAATTTTTCAGACCGTTGGTTGAAGCTATAATAGTAAATCAATATGAATCGTTGGGTGAAGATATAATAGTAAATCAATATGGACCGCTGATGGAAAGTTATAATAGTAAATTAATATGGATCGTTGGTTTAAAGTTTTAATAGTAAATCAGTATGGACCGTTGCTTTAAGTTTTAATAGTAAATCAATATGGACCGTCCATTTAAAAGTAAATTAATCTAGGACGTTCATGAATTAGTTAGTATTCAGTCCTTTTTCCTATAAAATAAAAGCTCATTCCTTCATTATTTCTTACGAATTCACTGAAACTCTAAAGAGAGAAACAATAGAGAGAAAGAAGAAGAGTATTCTGTAATTACACTAATGCAGTCTCCAAATTTTTATTAAGGTAATAAGAGTTTAGCTGGGTCGAGCGGGGGTAACAGGGGAATAGAACGGTGGTCGATAGCTGTTGACGTTTCCCTTAAAATAGTTGAGGTGAATCCAACTTTGGAAGGGTGTTTTGTCACTATCATACAAGATGTCTAATGACCTACGACTTCGTGTTATCATAAGATAGGGTTGTTGTAAGATCCCGAATTTTATGAAATAAAAGTATTCAATTTTTCTTATAATTACTATTCAGTAAATGGTTAAATTGATAAAAGTTTAAAGTTATAGGTGAAATATGAATTTTTTTTCAAAATAAGCAAGTGGTTATAAAATAATCATTGTTGTCGGGGAATATTCGTTTGGTCGTGAAATATTCTTTCTGTCGAGGAATATTCGTACGACATCGCAGCTATTTGTGGGCCCCATAACGAATAACTGTCGGGTGAAGAAAATGACAAATTTGAGTTTTTATAAATAACGGCGTAGTTGTTACCGTTAACACTGTTGGAATACCCGGTGGTTAAAATACAGTAATACGCGTTATTGCACAGTAGCACACGGTATTGCATAGTATTTTTGAAATTATTAATTCTTACGTAAGAAGGCACTACTCAATAATTGTTACAGTAATTACTGTTTAATATTTTATTTTATTGATTCAATAATTGCTACGTTGAAATTTTATATTATTGTTGTTCAATAATTGTCACTGCACAGTATTTCCCATTATCAGATCAATAATTCATATTATTTGAATAATATTATTAGATAACATTATTGGCAATGTCTAGAAAGTTCTGTCTAAGGAGAGGTTTGGCCACCTAATTGCGCGCCAGTAAGGAAAAATTCTTATTGGAAAGCCCCCTCTTTCCTGGGAACGGCCTGGTTGTCATTAATGTGATTCTGTAATATTATTTATGAATAATTAATTATTGATTCATATGATAAGGAAATATTTATTTTATGTGGATATAAACGAGGGATATATTTTTGTGGTTAAAAATGAAGGAGTTAATGTTGAGGTTTTTATCTATATTTTTGTCGGAATGGAGGTATTAAAAATCAGGGTTTTTGAGATATTTTGCGGGGGTTATAATTTTTAATCCGACCGTTGGATCGTGGTAATTTTTGGATATGTTATACATATATAAGTTGAGTATATGCCCACAAATTTTAAACCGTTAAAAATAAACGTATGATTTATTATGAATTTTACAAGATGACTGGTTCAGAAATTATTGAATTTTCGGAGTTTATCATTTTGATGGAAAATTCTAGAATTGGTGAGCCCCACTTGTGATTGGTGAAGAAATGTGCTGAATTATATTTCAAATGTGGTGGGTGGGAATAGTAGCAGGTAAAACCATCAGGTTGCAGGTCAAGCCTACTAAAATTTTCCTATAAATAGAGGGCTACGTTAGAATTGAAAATCACACCAGAAACAAGTTTTCTCTCTCTATATTATGAAGCATGTTTTGTGAGTATTTAGATACTTTGAGAGTTGCTATTCAGTGCAAGTTTCCTTCGACTTTGGATACCGATCAAAAGTACTGCTCTTTTGAGGTAATGGATAGTAAGGGATAGTAAGGGATTTTAAAGGTTGTTATGTTTTTCAGTTTCGTAATTTTTCTGACCTTCAAATATTCTGGAAAAATTTAAAATGATATTTTGATGAGTTTTCTTGATTGTGTCCAAAAATGATGATTTTTGGATGTATAGATTGAGAGTTATGAATTTTATGAGAAAAGACTATTTTAAAAGTAACCGCTTATAATTCCTTGTGGTTAACTCCAAAATTGATGAAATTTTTATTGGGGGTACATGTATATGATAGAAGTATACTCTGTGAATTTCAGATTTTTTTGGACAAAAGTAAAATTTTTGATAAATGTCTAAATATTCGGCTGTTTTGGCCATATGAAAAATAGTAAATGACTTTTAAAAATTCTGAGAAAAATATATGTTCACTATGGGACTATATTATGCTAAATCTCAGAAAAGAAATATTTTTAGAACTGATTTGATATTTTTCATGAAAATAGTCTAGTTATGAGTAAATGAATTAAATATGTTTTGTGAAGTAAGAAAATTGAAAAATAGGATTCTATGACTTTGAGAATCCTATATGAGGTATATGCAGATTTTTGATGAGGGTTTTGATTATTGGTGATAAAATCTTATGAGTTTGGTATTTTAGAATGATTAAATACATTATTTAGTAAAGTGTAAACAATTTAAATAAATTATTTATAAGCTTAAGAAATATTATTCTTTCAATATCATTATACCGAAATACTGGTATGGATTTTATTATGAAATTTCTACCTTTTTGTGTCGGGTTTACTATTTATGAGTTACTATTCACGAGTTACTATTCATGAGTTACTATTCACGAGTTACTATTCACGATAAAAATTGGTTTCTTTTTCTAACCAAATTATAGTTGATTTACGAATATTACTCTTGAGATTAAAACTAGATGTTGATCATATTATTTTTACTATTATATATAACATTTTTATAACCCTAATGATGATATTTCTCTTTGACTTAGTGTAAAGATGGGTAGATTTTTGGTATGATCATGACTATGAGTTATCTTTGGCCAGTAGTAGAAAGTTAAATCGTTGATTGGTATGATCATGACCATTGAATTTATAAGTGAATATCTTTAGCTTAAGTGCAAAGGTGAATTGATCAACATGGTTATAATTATTGTTTATATAAATTCTGAAATGATTATATATTTCTTTGAGATATTAATATCTTTGGCCTGTAGTGCAAAGATAAAATATTGATGAATATCTTTGGCCTGTAGTGCAAAGATGAATTGTTGATGAATATCTTTGGCCCGTAGTGCAAAGATGACATGTTGTTGAATATCTTTGGCCAGTAGTGCAAAGATGAACAGATGTTGAGATAAACATGACCAACTGGTGATACAAATGAATATCTTTGGCCGTAGTGCAAAGATGAAGTTATTAGAATGATTATGAACAGAAAATGTGATTTGGTGTAACCATGATCTTTGATGTTTCAGGTAAAGATAGGTGATGAAAATTATCTTCGTCCTGGATGAGAAGAGGAATTTAAAACTACAGTTATGATTATGAGTTATTCATATGATTGTGGACCAGAATTGTTGATTGATGTTACAGGGATAAAACATTGTTGATGGATTTTTAACATGGAGAAGATAATAGACTTTATAGTCTATTTGACTCTTCTAATGGATTGCTCGTTCCGCTGCAACTATGGTTGAAATTTTTATCATTTACCATATGTTCTAAATCTCTGATTTATTATTGATGAAGGCTATTGATAATTTAATTATCTTTAGTCATGATATTCTTTACTGAGCTAGTTGTGCTCACCCTTTTGCTTCACAATTCTTTTCAGGTAATAAGAGTGTAGCCGTGTCGAGTGGGGGTAACAAGGGAATAGAACGGTGGTCATCATTTCGTAGTTTTATTTGGTGAATCCAATTGGGTAAGGTGCACCCAACGTTGGAAGGGTGGTTTGCCACTATCATACAAGATGTCTAACGACATACAACCTCGTGTCATCATAAGACATGGATGTGCTCATCCACTTGCTGAGTATATATACGAGCACTGCCTATATAATCTTGGTGTTTGTTTGAAGTATAATTCTCAATTAGAGACAGTAGAGATAATGATATGTCAAGAGAAGACTTACCATTGGGAAGAATATGATAGTAATCTTCTCATTTTTCTTTGGGGTCTATTGGGTCAACCAAGAATAATTCTGTGGCCATATGATATCTATCATAACCTAGACGCATGGCCTCCCATGTACGAAGGTTTCCTTAAGTACTTCCCAAAGATTCTAATTTCTAAAATAGTTTTTGACTATACCTTTATGTAAGGTTTCATTGTGAGGTAATGTCCACGGTTGGAACATGAGTCACATTTGGTATATATTTGTATCCAAACTCACAGCATATGTGTTGTTGTATTTTGCACGACAATTGTTGTAATAAAGTTATAGTTATTTTCTGTACTATGTATTTGGCGACTCAGAATAGGTTGGATGGAATGGACCTATTTTGGGGTCGTTACATTTGGTATCAGAGCTTAGGGATATGATCTCTGGCGGAGATCGGGGAATACAATTAGGAGGGGAGAGATGAGTAAATCTTTCGCTAGTGTGTCCTACCTAAGCTTATTTGTTGGCCAGTCATAATATTGGGATATTATGTGATATGTTAATTTATTTAATTAACCCTTGTTTTATGGCAGTATTTGAGAATGACAGCTGATAATGCTAACAATGGAGTGAATGAGACTGTGGGAATACCTCTAATCACTAACCGTGATAATGTGATGTCAGACGAAGAAGGAATTAGAGATATCCATGTGGTGAGTGAAGAATTGATATTTACACCCGAGATAGTCGCAGAGGTAACAGCTGAGACTGAGGAAGAAGAGGAAAAAGAAGTACCAGAGGAGAGTTTATTAGAGGTATTATATGATCAAAATGTAGAATTTCAAAATCGTATTCATGAGTTAGAAGAGCAGGCAGAAGAACGATAGGCGGTCGTGGAACAAAAGGATGCAACAATTCAAGCTTGTGTTACCCGATATGTGATGTTTGAACAGAAGCATTCTTTGACAGAGTATAAGATGATAAAAATAGAATCTGAGCTGAAAGAAGAAAAACTGAACGAGTGAGAATAAGTGATGCATGGGCAAAAGCCGCACGACACGTGGATATTGTGGAAAGAGATGTTCGATCTAAGAAGGCTAAAATAGATGATATGAATTACTTTTTTTGGAAAGCAATTGGGAGAACCCAACATCGAGTTTTGAATTACCCTGTACATAGCGGTCAACCTGAATCCGATATGGATCGAAGATTGATGATTCAGATCATGAATGAGGAGTACGAAGAGGCAGTTGAGGGAGGAATATGTCCTATAGAAAGGTATATTCCAACGGTAATGATGACGCCAAATGCTGCTCCAGACAAGTCAAAGCCAAGTAGTTCGAGGGATGGCGGTTGTCATGACTTCCCAACAAATGAGGAACCCAAATGAAGTTATCATGAGCAATGGAGAAATCATGATGATCTGAGAGATAGAATCTGAAATGGAAGCAAGGTATTCTCAACTCTTCGAAATACCAGGTACGTAAATTTCGGGGACGAAATTTCATAAGGAGGGGAGATTGTAAGACCCCAAATTTTATGAAATAAAAGTATTCAATTTTTCTTATAATTACTATTTAGTAAATGATTAAATTGATAAAAGTTTAAAGTTATGGGTGAAATATGAATTTTTTTTCAAAATAAGCAAGTGGTTATAAAATAATCATTGTTGTCGGGGAATATTCGTTTGGTCGTGAAATATTCTTTCTGTCGAGGAATATTCGTATGACGGCGCAACTATTTGTGGGCCCCATAACGAATAACTGTCGGGTGAAGAAAATGACAAATTTGAGTTTTTACAAATAACGGCATAGTTGTTACCGTTAACACTGTTGGAATACCCGGTGGTTAAAATACAGTAATACGCGTTATTGCACAGTAGCACACGGTATTGCATAGTATTTTTGAAATTATTGATTCTTACGTAAGAAGGCACTACTCAATAATTGTTACAGTAATTACTGTTCAATATTTTATTTTATTGATTCAATAATTGCTACGTTGAAATTTTATATTATTGTTGTTCAATAATTGTCACTGCACAGTATTTCCATTATCAGATCAATAATTCATATTATTTGAATAATATTATTAGATAACATTATTGGCAATGTCTATAAAGTTCTGTCTAAGGAGAGGTTTGGTCACCTAATTGCGCGCTAGTAAGGAAAAATTCTTATTGGAAAGCCCCTCTTTCCTGGGAACGGCCTGGTTGTCATAAATGTGATTCTGTAATATTATTTGTGAATAATTAATTATTGATTCATATGATAAGGAAATATTTATTTTATGTGGATATAAACGAGGGATATATTTTTGTGGTTAAAAATGAAGGAGTTAATGTTGAGGTTTTTATCCGTATTTTTGTCGGAATGGAGGTATTAAAAATTAGGGTTTTTAAGATATTTTGCGGGGGTTATAATTTTTAATCCGACCGTTGGATCGTGGTAATTTTTGGATATGTTATACATATATAAGTTGAGTATATGCCCACAAATTTTAAACCGTTAAAAATGAACGTATGATTTATTATGAATTTTACAAGATGACTGGTTCAGAAATTATTGAATTTTCGGAGTTTATCATTTTGATGAAAAATTCTAGAATTGGTGAGCCCCACTTGTGATTGGTGAAGAAATGTGCTGAATTATATTTCAAATGTGGTGGGTGGGAATAGTAGCAGGTAAAACCATCAGGTTGCAGGGCAAGCCTACTAAAATTTTCCTATAAATAGAGGGCTACGTTAGAATTGAAAATCACACCAGAAACAAGTTTTCTCTCTCTATATTATGAAGCATGTTTTGTGAGTATTTAGATACTTTGAGAGTTGCTATTCAGTGCAAGTTTCCTTCGGCTTTGCATACCGATCAGAAGTACTGCTCTTTTGAGGTAAGGGATAGTAAGGGATAGTAAGGGATTTTAAGGGTTGTTATGTTTTTCAGTTTCGTAATTTTTCTGACCTTCAAAAATTCTGGAAAAATTTGAAATGATATTCTGATGAGTTTTCTTGATTGTGTCCAAAAATGATGATTTTTGGATGTATAGATTGAGAGTTATGAATTTTATGAGAAAAGACTATTTTAAAAGTAACCGCTTATAATTCCTTGTGGTTAACTCCAAAATTGATGAAATTTTTATTGGGAGTACATGTATATGATAGAAGTATACTCTGTAAATTTCAGATTTTTTGGACAAAAGTACAATTTTTGATAAGTATCTAAATATTCGGCTGTTTTGGCCATATGAAAAATAGTAAATGACTTTTAAAAATTCTGAGAAAAATATATGTTCACTATGAGACTATATTATGCTAAATCTCAGAAAAGAAATATTTTTGGAACTGATTTAATATTTTTCATGAAAATAGTCTAGTTATGAGTAAATGAATTAAATATGTTTTGTGAAGTAAGAAAATTGAAAAATAGGATTCTATGACTTTGAGAATCCTATATGAGGTATATGCAGATTTTTGATGAGGGTTTTGATTATTGGTGATAAAATCTTATGAGTTTGGTATTTTAGAATGATTAAATACATTATTTAGTAAAGTGTAAACAATTTAAATAAATTGTTTATAAGCTTAAGAAATATTATTCTTTCAATATCATTATACCGAAATACTGGTATGGATTTTATTATAGAATTTCTACCTTTTTGTGTCGGATTTACTATTCACGAGTTACTATTCACGAGTTACTATTCACGATAAAAATTGGTTTCTTTTTCTAACCAAATTATAGTTGATTTACGAATATTACTCTTGAGATTAAAACTAGATGTTGATCATATTATTTTTATTATTATATATAACATTTTTATAACCCTAATGATGATATTTCTCTTTGACTTGAGTGTAAAGATGAGTAGATTTTTGGTATGATCATGACTATGGGTTATCTTTGGCCAGTAGTGCAAAGTTGAATCGTGAATTGGTATGATCATGACCATTGAATTTATAAGTGAATATCTTTAGCTTAAGTGCAAAGGTGAATTGATCAACATGGTTATAATTATTGTTTATATAAATTCTGAAATGATTATATATTTCTTTGAGATATTAATATCTTTGGCCTGTAGTGCAAAGATGAAATATTGATGAATATCTTTGGCCTGCAGTGCAAAGATGAATTGTTGATAAATATCTTTGGCCCGTAGTGCAAAGATGACATGTTGTTGAATATCTTTGGCCAGTAGTGCAAAGATGAACAGATGTTGAGATAAACATGACCAACTGGTGATACAAATGAATATCTTTGGCCGTAGTGCAAAGATGAAGTTATTAGTATGATTATGAACAGGAAATGTGATTTGGTGTAACCATGATCTTTGATGTTTCAGGTAAAGATAGGTGATAAAAATTATCTTCGTCCTGGATGAGAAGAGGAATTTAAAACTACAGTTATGATTATGAGTTATTCATATGATTGTGGACCAAAATTGTTGATTGATGTTACAGGGATAAAACATTGTTGATGGATTTTTAACATGGAGAAGATAATAGACTTTATAGTCTATTTGACTCTTCTAATGGATTGCTCGTTCCGCTGCAACTATGGTTGAAATTTTTATCATTTACCATATGTTCTAAATCTCTGATTTATTATTGATGAAGGCTATTGATAATTTAATTATCTTTAGTCATGATATTCTTTACTGAGCTAGTTGTGCTCACCCTTTTGCTTCACAATTCTTTTCAGGTAATAAGAGTGTAGCCGTGTCGAGTGGGGGTAACAAGGGAATAGAACGGTGGTCATCATTTCGTAGTTTTATTTGGTGAATCCAATTGGGTAAGGTGCACCCAACGTTGGAAGGGTGGTTTGCCACTATCATACAAGATGTCTAACGACATACAACCTCGTGTCATCATAAGACATGGATGTGCTCATCCACTTGCTGAGTATATATACGAGCACTACCTATATAATCTTGGTGTTTGTTTGAAGTATAATTCTCAATTAGAGACAGTAGAGATAATGATATGTCAAGAGAAGACTCACCATTGGGAAGAATATGATAGTAATCTTCTCGTTTTTCTTTGGGGTCTATTGGGTCAACCAAGAATAATTCTGTGGCCATATGATATCTATCATAACCTAGACGTATGGCCTCCCATGTACGAAGGTTTCCTTGAGTACTTCCCAAAGATTCTAATTTCTAAAACAGTTTTTGACTATACCTTTATGTAAGGTGTCATTGTGAGGTGATGTCCACGGTTGGAACATGAGTCACATTTGGTATATATTTGTATCCAAACTCACATAATATGTGTTGTTGTATTTTGTACGACAATTGTTGTAATAAAGTTACAGTTGTTTTCTGTACCATGTATATTGGGACTCAGAATAGGTTGGATGGAATGGACCTATTTTGGGGTCGTTACAGTTGTGCACATCCACTTGATGATTATATCTACGAGCACTACCTATATAATCTTAGAGTTTAGTTGAAATATAATTCTCAATTGAAGACCATGGAGATATTTATATGGCAAAAGAAGTCTCGCCATTGGAAAGAACATGATAGTAATCTTCTCATTTTTCTTTGGGGTCTATTTGATGATTATATCTACGAGCACTACCTATATAATCTTGGAGTTTGGTTGAAATTTAATTCTCAATTGAAGACCATAGAGATATTTATATGGCAAAAAAAAGACTCACCATTGGAAAGAACATTATAGTAATCTTCTCATTTTTCTTTGGGGTCTATTGGGTCAACCAAGGATAATTCTCGAGTCATATGATATCTATTATAACTTAGATGCACGGCTTCCATGTATGAAGGTTTCCTTAAGAATTTTTCAAAAATTTTAATTTCTAAAACAGTTATTGATTGTACCTTAATGTAAGGTACCATTGTAAGGTATCACTATGAGATGAAATCCAAGTAAAGGGATGATAGTTATAGTTGTTTACACAACATATGTGTTGTCGTATTTTGCACGACAGTTGTATGAGAAAGTTTATAGTCGGGGGACGGAGTGATGGTCCGAGATGGTGGCTATAATAGTCTTCACTATTCTATAAAATAGTGTGATAATAAATGTAATGAGGACTCCATTTGAATTTGAATAGTGTCTAGAAGACAATATTCGTGTAAAAACTCTCAGCTATGCTTTTGTCCTATTGTATAAAAGAAGTTTGTATTTGATTCTGTACCGTGTATCTGGCGACTCAGAATGGGTGATGTATACCTATTTTGGGGGCTTCACAAATGGTATCAGAGCTTAGGGATATGGTCGTTGGCGAAGATCTTAGTCTAGAACTAGGAGGGGAGAGACGAGTAATATACTTCGATAATGTGTGACTCACCTAAGCTGAAATTTCTTACTTGATAAATTGACAAAATTGTGATATGTCAGTTAACTATTGTTTGAAGCTGTATTCTAGAATGATAACTGAAATACAGGAGATGAGCAATAGAGAAATCAGGATGACAAGGAAGATGGAATCTGAAATGAAAGCATGGTATTCTCAACTCTTCGAAATACCAGGTACGTAAATTTCGGGGACGAAATTTCACAAGAAGGGGAAATTGTAAGACCCCAAATTTTATGAAATAAAAGTATTCAATTTTTCTATTTTGGTAAATAGTTAAATTGATAAAGTTTAAAGTTAAGGATGATATTTGAAAATTTTGCAAAGTAAGCAAGTTGTTATAAAATATTCGTCGTGTCGGGAAATATTCGTTTAAGTCGGGGAATATTCTTTTTGTTGGAGAATATTTGTACGACAACACCATCATTGGTTGACCCCACAATGGAATAACTGTCAAAGTTAAAAAATGACAGAAATAACGGCGAAAGTTTATACCGTTAAACTGTTGAAATACCCGGTGGTAAAAGTACAGTAATACGCGTGGTTGCATAGTAGCACACGGTATTGATTATTGATGCTTACGTGAGAAGTCACTCAGTTATACTCAATTATTGCTACAGTAATTGATGTATAGTATTTCACGTTATTTGATTCAATTATTATCACAGTATCATTTACATAATATTTTATATTAATTAATCAATAATTGAGACGACAAAGTTATTCATATTATTATTTACAATATTGACAATGTCTAGGAAGTTCTGTCGAGGAGAGGTTTGATCACCTAATTGCGTGCCAATAGGGAGAAATCCTTATCGGAAAGCCCCTTCTTTCCTGAGAATGATCTAGTTGTTAAATATTGTGTGTTATAAGATTAATGATGAATAATTGTTAATAGATTAAAAATGTATTGATTAAAGATAAATGATTTGTGATAATTATTTATTCAATTTTTGATATAAATAGAGGAGTTTGTTATGAGGTGTTTGTTATAAGTTTGGCTTATTATTCTACAAGGAGATGTGCTAATTTTTCAGACCGTTGGTTGAAGTTATAATAGTAAATCAATATGAATCGTTGGTTGAAGATATAATAGTAAATCAATATGGAATGTTGGTGGAAAGTCATAATAGTAAATCAATATGGATCGCTGGTTTAAAGTTTTAATAGTAAATCAGTATGGACCGTTGCTTTAAGTTTTAATAGTAGATCAATATGGACCGTCCGTTTAAAAGTAAATTAATCTAGGTCGTTCATGAATTAGTTACTATTCAGTCCTTTTTCCTATAAATAGAAGCTCATTCTTTTATTATTTCTTACGAATTCACTGAAACTCTAGTGAGAGAAACTATAGAGAGAAAGAAGAAGAGTATTACGCTATTACACTAATGCAGTCTCCAAATTTTTATTAAGGTAATAAGAGTTTAGCTGGGTCGAGCGGGGTTAAACAGGGGAATAGAACGGTGGTCGATAGCTGTTGAGGTTTTCCCTAAAATAGTTGAGGTGAACCCAACTTTGGAAGGGTGTTTTGCCACTATCATACAAGATGTCTAATGACCTACGACTTCGTGTTATCATAAGACAGGGTTGTGGACATCCACTTGTGATTATATCAACGAGCACCACCTATGTAATCTTGGAGTTTGGTTGAAATATAATACTCAATGAAGACATGGATATATTTATATGGCAAGAGAAGACTCACCATTAGAAAGAACATGATAGTAATCTTCTCATTTTTTTGTGGGTCTATTGGGTCAACCAAGGATAATTCTCGAGTCATATGATATCTATTATAACTTAGATGCATGGCTTCTCATGTACGAAGGTTTCCTTAAGCATTTTCCAAAGATTTTAATTTCTAAAGCAGTTATTGACTGTACCTTTATGTAAGGTACCATTATAAGGTATCACTGTGAGATGATATCCAAGTAAAGGAATGAGAGTTACAGTTGGTATATACAGCATATGTGTTGTCATACTTTGCACGACTGTTGTGTGGGAAAGTTTGTAGTCAGGGGACGGAGTGATGGTCTGAGATGGTGGCTATAGTAGTCCTCACTATTTTATGAAATAGTATGATAATAAATATAATGAGGACTTTATTTGAGTTTGAATATATCTAGAAGACATATTCGTGTTAAAAAACTCTCAGCTACGCTTTTGTCGTATTGTATAAAAGAAGTTTGTATTTAATTCTGTACTGTGTATCTGGCGACTCAGAATGGGTGATGTATACCTATTTTGGGTGTGTCACAACGTGCCCAAGGAATGGTACTTTCTCAAGTCAGAACTCGTATTTCTTCAGCTTGGCATATAGCTTGTTATTACGAAGCCTTTGAAGTACCAGCTTCAAATGACGCTCATGATCTTCACGGCTTTTGAAATAGATGAGGATGTCATCAATAAAGACGACAACGAACTGATCCAAATATTCCTTGAACACACGGTTCATCATATCCATGAAAGCAGTAGGAGCATTAATCAATCGAAAAGACATGACTACGAATTCATAATGCCGTACCGAGTTTTGAAGGCAATCTTCGGAATATCCTCAGTTTTAATCTTCAGTTGATGATATCCAGAACGAAGATCGGTCTTTGAAAAAGAATTGTGCTCCTTGCAACTGGTCGAACAAGTCATCAATGTGAGGTAGCGGATAACTATTCTTGATGGTGACATGGTTCAATTCCGGTAGTCAATACAAAGTCGCATACTCCCATCTTTCTTTTTTATGAATAAAACAGGAGCACCCAAGGAGATGTACTAGGATGAATGAAAGCGATGTCTAACAACTCCTGTAGTTGGACTTTAAACTCCTGAAGTTCAATAGGAGCCATTTGATATGGGGTTAGAAATGAGTTTTGTACAGGTTCAAGGTCAATAAAGAATTTAACTTCACGTTCTGGGGTAGACCAAGAAGTTCTTCAAAAAATACGTCAGGAAATTCACTAACAACAGAAATATTATTCAAATCTAACGTATTTTTGTTCAAGTTCATGACATGGAGCTAAGAAAGCTTAACATCCATTTTTTAATAAACGAATGACATTATAGCTTGATATGACAGTGATTGATTTTAGTGGTTTGGTTGCTTGAATTCGTATAACAGGTTGGTTAGGAATATGAAAACTAACAACCTTATGAAATAATCAATTTTAGCATGATGAGTGGTTAACAATCAATCCTTAAAATCTCATCAAATGCAAGTATTTTCAACGAAATAGATCGGCAGGGTAATGTGATGGTTCCAACTTGAATCAAGCAAGATTTATAAACAATAGATGTAATGAAAGTTTTTCCTAATGGAGTCTCAACAGATAAGTTATAGTCTATTTTCTCGGGAGTCAAGTTTAAACGTTGAGCATAAGCAAGAGAGATAAA
>CM029018.1:39412491-39552491 GCA_016801055.1 Panax notoginseng | reverse complement strand
GCAACACTTGAGGCTGGTACTCCAAAAGCTTCGTGAATATAAGCTTTATGCCAAGTTGAAGAAATGCGAGTTCTGGTTGGAGGAGGTAGCATTCCTTGGGCACGTAGTATCAAGTCGTGAAATATCGGTTGACCCGGCAAAGATTGAAGCTATTCAAAGCTGGGAGCAACCTAAATCAGTGACCGAAGTACGTAGCTTTCTTGGTTTAGCTTGTTATTATCGGAGATTCGTGGAAGGATTTTCTCGAATCGCTACTCCATTAACTCAGCTGACTCGGAAGGATACAAAGTTCGGTTGGTGCAAAGAATGTGAGAAGAGTTTTCAAGAACTCAAGAGGAGACTCATTTCAGCACCTGTTCTAACAATACCATCTGGCTCGGAGGGATTTGTCATCTACAGTGATGCTTCGAGCAAAGGGTTGGGATGCGTTCTCATGCAACATGGAAAAGTCATAGCCTATGCATTAAGACAACTCAAGGAATATGAGAGAAATTATCCTACTCATGATCTAGAGTTGGCAGCTGTTGTCTTTGCACTTAAAATTTGGAGGCATTACTTGTATGGGGAGAAGGTGGAGATCTTTACAGATCATAAAAACCTTAAATATTTCTTCACTCAAAAGGAACTTAACATGCGACAACGACGTTGGCTTGAACTGTTTAAAGATTATGATCATACCATTCAATACCATCCTGGAAAAGCGAACGTGGTAGCTGACGCATTGAGTAGAAGATCATATGCAAGTATGAGTGCGATATTGTCAACACAAAGGCCCATTTTGTGTGATTTGCAAAGGATAGAGATAGAGTTAAAAACTCCAGGGACCCATGTGATGATGGCGAATATACGAGTAGAACCGACTTTAATCGATAAAGTTAAAGCTGCTCAAGCTACAGACCTGGAGCTGATGCGTATGAGGAAGAAAGTGCAAGAAGGTGCTATGCCGGAAGCAAGAATCGATGAAGAAGGAATACTTCGAGTCAACTCCAGACTTTGTGTTCCTAACAACCCTGATTTAAAGTATAAAATCATGATGGAGGCGCACAACACACCGTTTGCAATCCATCCTGGAAGTACCAAAATGTATCATGATCTTCGTCATACATTTTGGTGGAGCAATATGAAAAGAGAGATAGCGTTGTTTATCTCAAGGTGTCTAACTTGTCAACGAGTCAAAGCGGAGCATCAAGTACCAAAAGGTCCATTGCAACCACTTGAAATTCCAGAATAGAAGTGGGAGCATATTACCATAGATTTCGTTACCGGTCTTCCTAGGGTTTCTCAAGGTATTGATGCGATTTGGGTCATTGTTGATAGATTGACCAAGTCTGCTCATTTCTTACCGATACGAGAAACTTATACACTTGAACGTCTTGCTCGTATGTATATAAACGAGATTGTAAGACTGCATGGTATGCCAGTATCCATTGTTTCTGACCGAGACCCAAGATTCACTTCACGATTTTGGGTTAGTTTACAAAAAGCTATGGGCACGGATTTACGATTTAGTTTAGCATATCATCCTCAGACGGACGGACAATTAGAGAGGACTATTCAAACTCTTGAAGATCTATTAAGACTCTGTGTCTTTGACTTCAAGGGAAGTTGGGACAAGTTCTTACCATTGGTGGAGTTTTCCTACAACAACAGTTATCAAGCAAGTATTGGCATGGATCCATTCGAAGTATTGTATGGAAGAAAATATCGTTCTCCAGTATGCTGGGATGAGGTGGGTGAAGCAACGTTGTTGGGACCGGAGTTGGTACGTATGACTACAGAAAAGATTCAAACGATCCGACAACGTATAAAAACCTCATAAGATCGACAAAAGAGTTATGCTGATCTTCATCGAAAGGACGTGAAATTTGATGTAGGAGATCATGTGTTCTTACGTGTTGCTTCATGGAAAGGAGTTATGAGATTTGGAAAGAGAGGAAAGCTCAATCCTCGATTCATTGGTCCATTTTTAATCCTAGATCGAGTAGGAACTGTGGCTTATAGACTCGCTTTATCGCCAAGTATGTCTCGTGTTCATAACGTTTTTCACATATCCATGTTACGCAAATATGTGGAAGACCCGAACCACATTATTGAGTTAGAACCGGACGAAATAGCGGGGGATTTGACGTATGAAGAAGTTCATGTTCAAATCTTGGATAAGAAGGATCATATTCTATGCTCCAAGGTTATACCTCAAGTCAAAGTTTTGTGGAGAAACCACGATGTTGAGGAAATGACTTGGGAGTTAGAATCTGAAATGAAATCAAGGTATCCTTACCTCTTCGACATACCAGGTACGTACCCTAATTTTGAGGGCGAAATTTCATAAGAAGGAGAGGTTGTAAGACCCCAACTTTTATAAATAAAGACAAATTTTCTATAAATATCATTTTTGAATATTATGGAGTTAATTTGATATAATGTTATAGTTGTGGGTAATATTTATAAATTTTGCAAAGTACGCAAGTTGTTATATAATATTCGATTGGTCGGGGAATATTCGTTTTAACAGGGAATATTCGTACAACGGCACAATCATTGGTGGACCCCACAACGGAATTATTGTCGGATTGAGAAAACGACAAAAATATTTTATTAAAAATAACGACGAAAGTTTTACCATTGTTACTGTTGAACTACTCGGTAGTAAAAGTACAGTAATACGTGCGGTTGCATAGTAGCACACGGTATTGATTATTAATGCTTATGTGAGAAGTCACTCAGTTTGATTCAATTATTGTCAGTTAATAATATGAATTATTTAGCGATAATGACGTTTTGTTTTATTCGTATTATTAACGTAATAAAACAGAAACATCCTGTCTGTGTGTTTTACACCGGACCTGGTTCCGTTTTAATTATTATTCTGTTGGAACATCCTGTCTGTGTGTTTTACACCGGACCTGGTTCCGTCTTGTTATAATTCTGTTGGAACATCCTGTCTGTGTGTTTTACACCGGACCTGGTTCCATTATTTATTATTCTGTCGGAATATCCTGTCTGTGCGTTTATGCCGGACCTAGTTCCATTATTTATTATTTTGTCGGAATATCCTGTCTGTGCGTTTACGCCGGACCTGGTTCCATTATTTATTATTCTGTTGGAATAACCTGTCTGTGCGGTCTATCGCATGCATGGTGATTTCTTTTGTTATTCCATTCTTTATTGTACTCAGTTGGTTAAGTTTTGACTTCTATACTCCATGAAATTTGTGGAATATCCTTGATAATTGTGTTTCATCCAGTATCTTTTCATGAAAATATTCTTCTAAGCATTCTTGAATTTTACTCCACAAAGCAGTATCATGTTGACAATTTGGACGTTGTTAATTCTTGGATAAATTAATTCTTGAACTTGTTTTATTGAATTCTTATATCATTGTCATCATCCTCATGTTTATAAAATGTTAAAAGTCATCTGTAGCCTGTAGTGCATAGATGGACTTGGTATGATTATGACAAGGGATTATTCGGTATAATCATGACCGTAATGTTACAAATGATGTGGTAAAAGTCCTCATTGGCCCGTAGTGCGTTGATGGACAGTTGTTGGCATGATCATGACCATTAATGAATATACGAATATCCTTGGCCGTAGTGCAGGGGTGATTCGATGATGTGGATTATTTTATTAAGCTGAGTGCCAACGATAACAGTGTTGAAAAACCTTTTAAATCATAAAAGATAGTAGAGTTTATTTTCTACTTGACTCTTTTAATGGATTGCTTGTTCCGCTGCAGTTAAACTTGATGTCTATTATATTTTATCAGTTTAACAGTGTTGAAGGCTAATGATAATTTATTCTGCATTATCTTAGTCATAATATTTCTTACTGGGCTAGTTGAGCTCAACCTTTCTTTCACTGTTCTCTTCAGGAAATTAGAACGTAGCTGGGGCAAGTTGGGGAACGGAGTGATGGTTCGAATGATAGTATTAGTTAGTAGTCCTCACTATTCTATGTAATAGTGTGTTAATAAATGTAATGAGGACTCCTTTTGAGTATGAATACTCTCTAGAAGATAATATTTATATTCAAACTCGCAGTTTATGTTTTGTCATATTGTACACGACAGTTGTATTAGTAAGTTATATTTGTATTCTGTACTTTGTATCTGACGACCCAAGATGGGTGATGTATACCTAATTTTGGGGGCGTCACATGATAAAAGTGTAAAGTTATGGGTGAAATGTGAAAATTTTTCAAAATAAGCAAGTGGTTATAAAATAATCATTGTTGTCGGGGAATATTCGTTTGGTCATGGAATATTCTTTTTATCGGAGAATATTCGTACTACGGCGCAGCTATTTGTGGGCCCCATAACAGAAAACGGTCGGATGAAGATAACGACAAAAATTGAGTTTTTATAATTAACGGCTTAGTTGTTACCGTTAACACTGTTGGAATACCCGGTGGTTAAAATGCAGTAATACGCGTTATTGCACAGTAGCACACGGTATTGCACAGTATTTTTAAAATTATCGATTCTTACGTAAGAAGGCACTACTCAATAATTGTTACAAGTATTACTGTTCAATATTTTATTTTATTGATTCAATAATTGCTGTGTTGATATTTTATATTATTGTTGTTTCAATAATTGTCACTGCACAGTATCTCCATTATCAGATCAATAATTCATATTATTTGAATAATATTATTAGATAGGATTATTGACAATGTCTAGAAAGTTTTGTCAAGGAGAGGTTTGGTCACCTAATTGCGCGCCAGTAAGGAGAATTTCTTATTGGAAAGCCCCCTCTTTCCTGAGAACTGCCTGGTTGTCATTATTGTGATTCGGTAATATTATTTGTGAATAATTAATTATTGATTTATATGATAAGGAAATATTTATTTGATGTGGATATAAATGATGGATTTATTTATGTGGTTATAAATGAAGAAATTAATGTTGAGGTATTTTATCAGTATTTTGTCGGATTTGAGGTATTAAAATATCAAATCGGTGTTCTTAAAGCTCTATTTCGTGAGTTATAATTTTGATCCGACCGTTGGATCGTTATGATTTTTGGATATGTTATACATATATGAGTTGAGAATATGTCCACAAATTTTGAACCGTTGAAAATTAACGCATGATTTGTTATGAATTTTACAAGGTGTTGAAACGATGTTTAAAATCATCCGTTTATGGATTTCAGATATTTTCGGTCTGGAATTTGGAAAAATTTTCTTCTGCAAAGTTGTAGAGAATTGAATTTCCTATAAAAAATCTCGAGATTCATATTTTTCTGACAACCGGGCTATTTTCTATGAATTGTTGAAGTTTCGAAAAATAAAATAATTTTTATTAAAATTTATGGGTGGGACCCACTTTGGTTGGTGTCAATAAACATGTGGGCTGCCATTTTTCCAAGTTGGCTTGCTCTGATATTTCAAGAGAGGTGTGCATAGAATTGGGAAAAAGAATAATATTATTTTATTATTTTAGTCTCCTTTGGCGTTCTGGCATTTTCCTATAAATAGGTGCTTATGTTAGAATTGAAAATCACACCAGGAACAAGTTTTCTTTCTCTCTAAATTACCAAGCATATTTTTGAGAGTATTTATATACTTTGAGAGTTGTTATTCAGTAGAAGTTTCCTTCGACTTTTCATCCGATATTCTAGTCAGAAGTACTGCTCTTTTGAGGTGAGAGATTTTAAGGGTGATTATGTTTTTCAGTTCGTACTTCTTCCGTCCTTAAGAAAATTTTGGAAAAATTTGAAATGATATTTTGATGAGTTTTATTGATTGTGTCCAAAAATGGTGATTTTTGGATGTATAGATTAAGAGTTATGAATTTTATGAGAAAAGACTATTTTAAAAGTAATCGCTTATAACTCCTTGTGGTTTACTCCAAAATTGATGAAATTTTTATTAGAAGTATATCTATATAATATCAGTATACTCTGTAAATTTCAAAATTTTTGGATAAAAGTACAATTTATGATAAATGTCTAAATATTCGGTGGTTTTGGCCATATGAAAAATAGTAAATGAATTTTAAAAATTCTGAGAAAAATATATGTTCAATATGGGACAATATTCTGCTAAATTCTAGAAATAAAATATTTTTGGAACTGATTTGGTATTTTTTATGAAAATAGACTAGTTATGAGTAAATGAATTAAATATGTTATGTGAAGTAAAAAAATTGGAAAATATGATTTTATGGCTTGAATATCATATATGAGTTATATGCAGATTTTTAATGAGGGTTTTGGTTATTGGTGATGAAATCTTAAGAGTTTGACATTTTATGATGATTAAATGCATTATTTAATAAAGTATAAATAATTAAAATAAATTGTTTATAAACTTAAGAAATATTATTCTTTCAATATCATTATACCGAAATATTGGAATGAATTTTATTGTGGAATTTTTACCTTTTTGAGTCGGGGTTACTATTCACGAGTTACTATTCATGAGTTACTATTTACGAGTTACTATTCACGAGTTACTATTCACGGGTACTATTCACGATAAAAATTGATTTTTTTTTCTGACCAAATTATCGTTGATTTATGAATCTTACTCTTGAAATTAAATCCATGTTTTGATCATATTATTTTTATTATCATATATAACATTTTTATAACCCTAATGATGATATTTCTCTTTGACTTAAATGTAAAGATGGGTAGATTTTTGGTATGATCATGACTATGGGTTCCCTTTGGCCAGTAGTGCAAAGTTGAATTATTGACTGGTATGATCATGACCATTGAATTTATAATAGAATATCTTTAGCTTAAGTGCAAATGTGAAATGATCAACATGGTTATAATTATTGGTTATATAAATTTTGAAATGATTATATATTCTTTGAGATAATAATATATTTGGCCTGTAGTGCAAATATGAATGGTTGATGAATATATTTGGCCTGTAGTGCAAATATGAACTGTTGATGAATATCTTTGGCCTGTAGTGCAAAGATGAATTGTTGATGAATATCTTTGGCCCGTAGTGCAAAGATGAACATGTGTTGAGATGAACATGACCAACTGGTGATATAAATGAATATCTTTGGCCGTAGTGCAAAGATGAAGTTATTAGTATGATTATGAACAGGGAATGTGATTTGGTGTAACCATGATCTTTGATGTTTCAGGTAAAGATAGGTGATGAAAATTATCTTCGTCCTGGATAAGAAGAGGAATTTAGAACTACAATTATGATTATGAGTTATTCATATGATTGTGGACCAGAATTGTTGATTGATGTTACAGGGATAAAACATTGTTGGTGGATTTTTAACATGGAGAAGATAATAGACTTTATAGTCTATTTGACTCTTCTAATGGATTGCTCGTTCCGCTGTAACTATGGTTAAAATTTTTATCATCTACCATATGTCTAAATCTCTGATTTATTATTGATGACGGCTATTGATAATTTAATTATCTTTAGTCATGATATTCTTTACTGAGCTAGTTGTGCTCACCCTTTTGCTTCACAATTCCTTTCAGGTAATAAAAGTGTAGCTGGGTCGAACGGGGTAACAAGGGAATAGAACGGTGGTCTCTAGCTGTGGAGTTCTCCCTAAATAGTATAGACAAGTGTGTTGTATACATCTTTTAGGAGTTATATTTGGTGCATCATATAGGGTGAGGCGAACCCAACGTTGGAAGGGTGTTTTGCCACTATCATACAAGATGTGTAATGACATACAACCTCGTGTCATCATAAGACAGGATTGTGCTCATCCACTTGCTGAGTATATTTACGAGCACTACCTATATAATCTTGGTGTTTGTTTGAAGTATAATTATCAATTAGAGACAGTGGAGATAATGATAAGTCAAGAGAAGACTCACCATTGGGAAGAATATGATAGTAATCTTCTCGTTTTTCTTTGGGGTCTATTGGGTCAACCAAGGATAATTCTGTGGCCATATGATATCTATCATAACCTAGACGCATGGCCTCCCATGTACGAAGGTTTTCTTGAGCACTTCCCAAAGATTTTAATTTCTAAAACAGTTTTTGACTATACCTTTATGTAAGGTGTCATTATGAGGCGCTGTCCACAGTTGGGACATGAGTCACAGTTGATATATATTTGTATCCAAACTCACAGCATATGTATTGTTGTATTTTGTACGACAATTGTTGTAATAAAGTTGGAGTTATTTTCTGTACCATGTATTTGGCGACTCAGAATGGGTTGGATGGAATGGACCTATTTTGGAGTTGTCACATATTAGTAGTATTATAATTATATTAATAATTATTATATTATAATTATTATTATTTTGAATTAAAATTATAATGAATCTGAACCGTACTTGTGATTTTCCGCCCAAATCAATTAGAATGAATCTGAATCTTTATTATATAGATTACTATTACTATTACTATTATTATTATTATTATTATTATTATTATTATTATTATTATTATTATTATTATTATTATTATTATTATTATTATTATTTGTTTGTGTGTTTAAAAAAGAGAGGAGAGAGGGATTTTTTGTGTGAACATGAGAGAAAATAGGGTATATGTGTGAATTTGATTTCGATGAGAAGAAATATGAGCCTTTAGATTAAGTTAGAAAAATTAAGTTAGAATGAATTTGAACCGTCCTTGTGTTTTGTCAAATGAAAGATTGAAAATGTGTGACGCCCCAAAAATTAGGTATACATTACCCATCTTGGGTTGTCAGATACATAGTACAAAATACAAATACAACTTACTAATACAACTGTCGTGTACAATACGACAAAACATAAACTGCGAGTTTCAATACAAATATTATCTTCTAGAGAGTATTCATACTCAAAAGAAGTCCTCATTACATTTATTAACACACCATTACATAGAATAGTGAGGACTACTAACTAATACTATCATTCGGACCATCACTCCGTTCCCCGACTTGCCCCAGCTACGTTCTCATTTTCTGTAGAGAACAGTGAAAGAAAGGGTGAGCTCAACTAGCCCAGTAAGAAATATCATGACTAAGATAATGCAGAATAAATTATCATTAGCCTTCAACAATGTTAAACTGATAAAATATAATAGACATCAAGTTTAACTGCAGCGGAACAAGCAATCCATTAAAAGAGTCAAGTAGAAAATAAACTCTACTATCTTTTATGATTTAAAAGATTTTCCAACACTGTGATCGCTGAGACTCAGCTTAATAAAATAATTCACATCATCGAATCACCCCTGCACTACGGCCAAGGATATTCGTATATTCATTAATGGTCATGATCATGCCAACAACTGTCCATCAACGCACTACGGGCCAATGAGGACTTTTACCACATCATTTGTAACATTACGGTCATGATTATACCGAATAATCCCTGGTCATAATCATACCAAGTCCATCTATGCACTACAGGCCACAGATGACTTTCAACATTTTATAAACATGAGGATGATGACAATGATATAAGAATTCAATAAAACAAGTTCAAGAATTAATTTATCCAAGAATTAACAACGTCCAAATTGTCAACATGATACTGCTTTGTGGAGTAAAATTCAAGAATGCTTAGAAGAATATTTTCATGAAAAGATACTGGATGAAACGCAATTATCAAGGATATTCCACAAATTTCATGGAGTATAGATCTCAAAACTGAACCAATTGAGTACAATAAAGAATGGAATAACAAAAGAAATCACCATGCATGCGATAGACCGCACAAACAGGTTATTCCAACAGAATAATAAATAATGGAACCAGGTCCGGCGTAAACGCACAGACAGGATATTCCGACAGAATAATAAATAATAGAACCAGGTCCGGTGTAAAATACACAGACAGGATATTCTAACAGAATAATAAATAATGGAACCAGGTCCGGTGTAAAACACACAGACAGGATGTTCCAACAGAATAATAATAAAAACGGAACCAGGTCCGGTGTAAAACACACAGACAGGATGTTCCAACAGAATAATAGAAGAATGTCACCAAGTATAGGGTAGACCACGTATACAGGTTATTCCAACAGAATAATAAGAAATGGAATAACAACAGTTCTCTTCATGAATAAGAAAGAATAACACCCCTTACCGTTTTAAAGACGAGCTGAAATAAGGAAGTAGTTAAGTAGCAGAATACTCTTCTTCTCTCTCTCTATAGTTTCTCTCTATAGTTTCTCTCTCTAGAGTTCAGTGAATTCGTAAGAAATAATGAAGGAATGAGCTGCTATTTATAGAAAAATAGAATGCATAGTAACTAATCCATGAACGGTCCAGATTGATTACTTTAATCTGACGGTCCATATTTAAAGAAAAATCTTTTAAATAAAATATAATATATTCTATTTATAGAATAACTTTAATAAAGTATTCTGTTTTATATAAAAAGATGTTTCTGTTTTATTACGTTAATAATACGAATAAAACAAAACGTCATTATCGCTAAATAATTCATATTATTAACTGACAATAATTGAATCAAACTGAGTGACTTCTCACATAAGCATTAACAATCAATACTGTGTGCTACTATGCAACCACACGTATTACTGTACTTTTACTACCGAGTAGTTCAACAGTAACAATGGTAAAATTTTTGCCGTTATTTTTAATAAAATATTTTTGTCGTTTTCTCAAACCGACAATAATTCCGTTGTGGGGTCCACCAATGATTATGTCGTTGTACGAATATTCTCCGTTAAAACGAATATTTCCCGACCAATCGAATATTATATAACAACTTGCGTACTTTGCAAAATTTATAAATATTACCCACAACTATAACATTATATCAAAATAACTCCATAATATTCAAAAATGATATTTATAGAAAATTCTTATTTATTTATAAAAGTTGGGGTCTTACAACCTCACCTTCTTATGAAATTTCGCCCTCAAAATTAGGGTACGTACCTGGTATGTCGAAGAGGTAAGGATACCTTGATTTCATTTCAGATTCTAACTCCCAAGTCATTTCCTCAACATCGTGGTTTCTCCACAAAACTTTGACTTGAGGTATAACCTTGGAGCGTAGAATATGTTCCTTCTTATCCAAGATTTGAACAGGAACTTCTTCATACGTCAAATCTTCCGCTATTTCGTCCGGTTCTAACTCAATAATGTGGTTCGGGTCTTCCACATATTTGCGTAACATGGATATGTGAAAAACGTTATAAACACGAGACATACTTGGCGGTAAAGCGAGTCTATAAGCCACAGTTCCTACTCGATCGAGGATTAAAAATGGACCGATGAATCGAGGATTGAGCTTTCCTCTCTTTCCAAATCTCGTAACTCCTTTCCATGGAGCAACACGTAAGAACACATGATCTCCTACATCAAATTCCACGTCCTTTCGATGAAGATCAGCATAACTCTTTTGTCGATCTTGTGAGGTTTTTATACGTTGTCGGATCGTTTGAATCTTTTCTGTAGTCATACGTACCAACTCCGGTCCCAACAACGTTGCTTCACCCACCTCATCCCAGCATACTGGAGAACGACATTTTCTTCCATACAATGCTTCGAATGGAGCCATGCCAATACTTGCTTGATAACTGTTGTTGTAGAAAAACTCCACCAATGGTAAGAACTTGTCCCAACTTCCCTTGAAGTCAAAGACACAGAGTCTTAATAGATCTTCAAGAGTTTGAATAGTCCTCTCTGATTGTCCGTCCGTCTGAGGATGATATGCTGAACTAAATCGTAACTCCGTGCCCATAGCTTTTTGTAAACTAACCCAAAATCGTGAAGTGAATCTTAGGTCTCGGTCAGAAACTATGGATACTGGCATACCATGCAGTCTTACAATCTCGTTTATGTACATACGAGCAAGACGTTCAAGTGTATAAGTTTCTCGTATCAGTAAGAAATGAGCAGACTTGGTCAATCTATCAACAATGACCCAAATCGCATCAATACCTTGAGAAACCCTAGGAAGACCGGTAACAAAATCCATGGTAATGTGCTCCCACTTTCATTCTGGAATTTCAAGTGGTTGCAATGGACCTTTTGGTACTTGATGCTCCGCTTTGACTCGTTGACAAGTTAGACACCTTGAGATAAACAACGCTATCTCTCTCTTCATATTGCTCCACCAAAATGTATGACGAAGATCATGATACATTTTGGTACTTCCAGGATGGATTGCAAACGGTGTGTTGTGCGCCTCCATCATGATTTCATACTTTAAATCAGGGTTGTTAGGAACACAAAGTCTGGAGTTGACTCGAAGTATTCCTTCTTCATCGATTCTTGCTTCCGGCATAGCACCTTCTTGCACTTTCTTCCTCATACGCATCAGCTCCAGGTCTGTAGCTTGAGCAGCTTTAACTTTATCGATTAAAGTCGGTTCTACTCGTATATTCGTCATCATCACATGGGTCCCTGGAGTCTTTAACTCTATCTCCATCCTTTGCAAATCACACAAAATGGGTCTTTGTGTTGACAATATCGCACTCGTACTTGCATATGATCTTCTACTCAATGCGTCAGCTACCACGTTCGCTTTTCCAGGATGATATTGAATGGTATGATCATAATCTTTCAACAGTTCAAGCCAACGTCGTTGTCGCATGTTGAGTTCCTTTTGAGTGAAGAAATATTTGAGGCTTTTATGATCCGTAAAGATCTCCACCTTCTCCCCATACAAGTAATGCCTCCAAATTTTAAATGCAAAGACAACAGCTGCCAACTCTAGATCATGAGTAGGATAATTCCTCTCATATTCCTTGAGTTGTCTTGATGCATAGGCTATGACTTTTCCATGTTGCATGAGAACGCATCCCAACCCTTTGCTCGAAGCATCACTGTAGATGACAAATCCCTCCGAGCCAGATGGTATTGTTAGAACAGGTGCTGAAATGAGTCTCCTCTTGAGTTCTTGAAAACTCTGCTCACATTCTTCGCTCCAACTGAACTTTGTATCTTTCCGAGTCAGCTGAGTTAATGGAGTAGCGATTCGAGAAAATCCTTCCACGAATCTCCGATAATAACCAGCTAGACCGAGAAAGCTACGTACTTCGGTTACTGATTTAGGTTGCTCCCAGCTTTGAATAGCTTCAATTTTTGCCGGGTCAACAGATATTCCACGACTTGATACTACGTGCCCAAGGAATGCTACCTCTTCCAGCCAGAACTCGCATTTCTTTAACTTGGCATAAAGTTTGTATTCACGAAGTTTTTGGAGTACCAGCTTCAAGTGTTGCTCATGATCTTCACGGCTTTTGGAATAAACAAGGATGTCATCGATAAAGACGACCACAAAGTGATCCAAATATTCCTTAAATACCATGTTCATCATATCTATGAAGGCAGCAGGAGCATTAGTCAATCCAAAAGACATAACTAAGAATTCATAATGCCCATACCGAGTTCTGAAAGCCGTCTTTGGAATATCCTCAGTTCTAACCTTCAGCTGATGATATCCAGAACGAAGATCGATCTTTGAAAAGAATTATGCTCCTTGCAACTGGTCAAACAGGTCATCAATACGTGGCAATGGGTACCTATTTTTGATGGTGACATGATTCAACTCCCGATAATCAATACAAAGTCGCATACTCCCATCTTTCTTCTTCACGAACAGAACAGGAGCACCCCAAGGAGAAGTACTAGGACGAATAAAACCAATGTCTAACAATTCCTGCAGTTGGGTCTTTAACTCCTGAAGTTCAATAGGAGCCATTCGATATGGGGCTTTGGAAATGGGTTTTGTACCGGGTTCAAGGTCGATACAAAATTCAATTTCACGCTCTGGGGGTAGGCCAGGAAGTTCTTCGGGAAATACGTCAGTAAATTTATTAACAACAGAAATATCATTCAAAGCTGACGTATTTTTGTTTAGATCTGTGACATGAGCTAAGAAAGCTTGACATCCGTTTTTCAATAAACGAATAGCTTTATGGCTTGAGATGACAGCGATTGATTTTAATGGTTTGGTTGCTTGAATTCGCATAATAGGTCGATTAGGAATATGAAAGCTAACAACCTTACGAAAATAATCAATTTTTGTATGATGAGTAGTTAACCAATCAATCCCTAGAATCACGTCAAATGCAAGTATTTTTAATGAAATAAGATCGACAGGTAATGTGTGGGTACCAACTTGAACCAAACAAGACTTATAAACCGTGGATGTAATGAAGGTTTCTCCCAATGGAGTTTCAACTGCTAAGTCAAAGTCTAATTTCTCCGGAATCAAATTTAATCGATGAGCGCAAGTAGGAGAAATAAAAGAATGGGTAGAACCGGTATCAAATAAAGTGTAGACTTCGTTAGAGTTTATGATAAGCTTACCCGTGATGACCTCATTCGGGTTCCTTGCTTTCTGGGAGTTCACAACAAACGCTCTCCCTTGCACAACTGATTTTGACTTTTCTGGGACGGCCTTTGGTGCCTCCATCCTCGCTGAAGTTGTCTTCGGTAAACGACAAAATCGGGCTAAATGACCTTCTCTTCCATAATTATAACATGCTTTGGACGACATCGCACAGTTTGGACTGATGTGCCCCTCCCCTCCGCATTTGAAACATATGATAGGTGGTCGTTCTCCTTCCTTAACGACAGGTGCTGGTGCTGACGTCTTTCCATCATTGTTGAATCTCCTCTTCTTGAAATGCCCATTCTTATTATTTTGGCCCTGATTACCACCGAAGTGGTTACCATTTCTGGCCTGTTGATTTCCTCCACGCTTGTTGTCACCTCTTCGATGACTGCTTTCACTGGTATTATCATTTTTCCGGCTGCTCTCTTTTGATTGCGTTGTCTCGTTATCGCGCTCCACCAACTGAGCCCTATTTACAACATCTGAATACAAACACAATTTATGAGAAACAAGATGTTGACGTATCTCCGGCTTCAAACCTCTTAAAAACATCCGCGTCATTCTTTCTTCATTATCCACCAGGTGGGACGCAAACCGGGATAACTCCGCAAATTTTACCTCGTACTGCGACACGATCATATTATTTTGCTCCAATTTGATGAACTCCACCTCCTTCATGTGACGAATACTCTCGGAAAAGTATTTGTCGTTAAACAGCTCTTGGAACTTCTCCCAAGACATCTTCAGTGCGGCAGGTTGAGTACGCTTTATCGATTCCCACCAGTAATCTGCCTCTCCTCGCAACATAAAGGCGGCAAAGGGAACCTTTTGCTCCTCGGAGCAACCCAAGACATCAAATATCTTGGTGATCTGCTTTATCCATGTTTCAGCTACAAGTGGTTTGGGTTCTCCCTTAAACTCCGGTGGTCCCAGCTCCTTAAACTGTTTAGCAGTGACCGCCAGAGAGTTTCCAGTATTTCCACCTACGTTGTGGACAGGAGCCGCTTTCACCTGTTGTTGCATGAATTGCATAAAACCTCTGAACATTCCATCATTCATCATCTGGTCAGTGTTGTTGTTTGCATGAGGATTGTCACCTTCCTGATGAACATTATCCTGATTATTGATATGTGGTGAATCAATAATCGTCTGTGCTCCATTGCTATTCTCAACATTCTCAGATGCCATTTTCAGATACTGCCACAAAATAAAAGTTAATTGATATGTCATATATTATCCTTATATTATGACCGACCAGTTAAATACCATGCAAATAAACTTAGGTAGGTCATACTAGCGAAGGAATTTCCCGTCTCTCCCCTCCTAGTTATATTCTCACATCCTAGCCAGGGATCATATCCCTAAGCTCTGATACCAACTGTGACGCCCCCAAAATTAGGTATACATCACCCATCTTGGGTCGTCAGATACATAGTACAAAATACAAATACAACTTACTAATACAACTGTCGTGTACAATACGACAAAACATAAACTGTGAGTTTGAATACAAATATTATCTTCTAGAGAGTATTCATACTCAAAAGAAGTCCTCATTACATTTATTAACACACCATTACATAGAATAGTGAGGACTACTAACTAATACTATCATTCGGACCATCACTCCGTTCCCCGACTTGCCCCAGCTACGTTCTCATTTTCTGAAGAGAACAGTGAAAGAAAGGGTGAGCTCAACTAGCCCAGTAAGAAATATCATGACTAAGATAATGCAGAATAAATTATCATTAGCCTTCAACAATGTTAAACTGATAAAATATAATAGACATCAAGTTTAACTGTAGCGGAACAAGCAATCCATTAAAAGAGTCAAGTAGAAAATAAACTCTACTATCTTTTATGATTTAAAAGATTTTCCAACACTGTGATCGCTGAGACTCAGCTTAATAAAATAATTCACATCATCGAATCACCCTGCACTACGGCCAAGGATATTCGTATATTCATTAATGGTCATGATCATGCCAACAACTGTCCATCAACACACTACGGGCCAATGAGGACTTTTACCACGTCATTTGTAATATTACGGTCATGATTATACCAAATAATCCCTGGTCATAATCATACCAAGTCCATCTATGCACTACAGGCCACAGATGACTTTCAACATTTTATAAACATGAGGATGATGACAATGATATAAGAATTCAATAAAACAAGTTCAAGAATTAATTTATCCAAGAATTAACAACGTCCAAATTGTCAACATGATATTGCTTTGTGGAGTAAAATTCAAGAATACTTAGAAGAATATTTTCATGAAAAGATACTGGATGAAACGCAATTATCAAGGATATTCCACAAATTTCATGGAGTATAGAAGTCAAAACTGAACCAATTGAGTACAATAAAGAATGGAATAACAAAAGAAATCACCATGCATGCGATAGACCGCACAAACAGGTTATTCCAACAGAATAATAAATAATGGAACCAGGTCCGGCGTAAACGCACAGACAGGATATTCCGACAGAATAATAAATAATGGAACCAGGTCCGGTGTAAAACACACAGACAGGATATTCCGACAGAATAATAAATAATGGAACCAGGTCCGGTGTAAAACACACAGACAGGATGTTCCAACAGAATAATAATAAAAACGGAACCAGGTCTGGTGTAAAACACACAGACAAGATGTTCCAACAGAATAATAGAAGAATGTCACCAAGTATAGGGTAGACCACGTATACAGGTTATTCCAACAGAATAATAAGAAATGGAATAACAACAGTTCTCTTCATGAATAAGAAAGAATAACACCCCTTACCGTTTTAAAGACGAGCTGAAATAAGGAAGTAGTTAAGTAGCAGAATACTCTTCTTCTCTCTCTCTATAGTTTCTCTCTATAGTTTCTCTCTCTAGAGTTCAGTGAATTCGTAAGAAATAATGAAGGAATGAGCTGCTATTTATAGAAAAATAGAATGCATAGTAACTAATCCATGAACGGTCCAGATTGATTACTTTAATCTGACGGTCCATATTTAAAGAAAAATCTTTTAAATAAAATATAATATATTCTATTTATAGAATAACTTTAATAAAGTATTCTGTTTTATATAAAAAGATGTTTCTGTTTTATTACGTTAATAATACGAATAAAACAAAACGTCATTATCGCTAAATAATTCATATTATTAACTGACAATAATTGAATCAAACTGAGTGACTTCTCACATAAGCATTAATAATCAATACTGTGTGCTACTATGCAACCACACGTATTACTGTACTTTTACTACCGAGTAGTTCAACAGTAACAATGGTAAAATTTCTGCCGTTATTTTTAATAAAATATTTTTGTCGTTTTCTCAATCCGACAATAATTCCGTTGTGGGGTCCACCAATGATTATGTCGTTGTACGAATATTCTCCGTTAAAACGAATATTCTCCGACCAATCGAATATTATATAACAACTTGCGTACTTTGCAAAATTTATAAATATTACCCACAACTATAACATTATATCAAATTAACTCCATAATATTCAAAAATAATATTTATAGAAAATTCTTCTTTATTTATAAAAGTTGGGGTCTTACAAAATGGGTTCTATTTTATTTTGTCAAATGAAAGATTGAAAATGAGTTCTATTTTATTATATAGATTATTATTATTATTATTATTATTATTATTATTTAATATTATTATTATTATTATAATTATAATAATAATAATAATAATAATTATTATTATTATTATTTTTGTTACTATTATTATTATAATTATAATTATATTATTATAATTATAATTATTATTACTTTATTACTATTATTATTATTATTATTATTATTATTATTATTATTATTATTATTATTATTATTATTATTATTATTGCTATTATATTATTATTATTATTATTATTATTATTATTATTATTATTATTATTATTATTATTATTATTATAAATGTTATTTTTCTTATAATTATACTTATATTTATTTTTGTTGTTATTATTATTATTATTTTTATTAGTATTATTATTATTATTGTTCTAATTATTATTATAATAATATGTATTATTATTATTATTATTATTATTATTATTATTATTATTATTATTATTATTATTATTGTTGTTGTTGTTGTTGTTGTTGTTGTTGTTGTTGTTGTTGTTGTTATTACTATTACTATTAGGCTTATATATAATTTACTATCCTAAACTATGACCATATTCCACTTCGGTGATCCACCTTTCAATTTTGTCAATTAGGTGATTGAACTATCAATTTTTCTCGATTTCATTCAATTGGGTCTGCCACGTCAGAAATTGCTGACATGACATCCTAATAGGCAGCAGGAGTGCTTATGTGTAAAAACATTATATATTTTTAATGAGATCAAAGGACAAAAAGGTAAAATAAGAAATAAAACAACTAAAAATTACACAAATAATATAAATTAGTTGTATAATTATTTATTTATAGTTATATAATAATATAAATTATTATATAAATAATATAATAATTATTTTTATTAAAATTAATTATTTTTATTAAAAAAACTGCGTTTTTTTAATTTTTTATTAAAAAAAATTGTGTTTAATATTAATGATAATAAAAATAAAAATATTAATGATAATAAAAATAAAATAAAAGGACAATTTTTTTTAATAAAAAAATAATAATTAAGCAACTAAAAAAAACGTTGTTGCTTTATTTTTTTAAAAAAAGTAGTTGGTTGGTTTTTTTTAATAAAATAATAATTATTCTTAATAAAAATAATTATTAAAAATAAAAAAAATTAAAATGCAGTTGCTTTATTTTTAAAAAAATGCAGTTGGTTGGTTTTTTTTTTAATAAAATAATTATTATTTTTTTTATTAAAAAAAACTGCACTTTTATTTTTATTTTTATTATCATTAATATTTTTATTTTTATTATCATTAATATTAAACACAATTTTTTTTATAAAAAAATTAAAAAAACACAGTTTTTTAATAAAAATAATTATTTTTAATAAAAATAATTATTATATTATTTATATAATAATTTATATTATTTATATAACTATAAATAAATAATTATACAACTAATTAATATTATTTGTGTAATTTTTAGTTGTTTTATTTCTTATTTTACCTTTTTATCCTTTGATCTCATTAAAAATATATAATATTTTTACACATAAGCACTCCTGCTGCCTATTAGGATGCCACGTCAGCAATTTCTGACGTGGCAGATCCAATTGAATGAAATCGAAAAAAATTGATAGTTCAATCACCTAATTGACAAAATTAAAAGGTGGATCACCGAAGTGAAATATGGCCTATAATTTAGGGTAGTAAATCATATTTAAGCCTTACTATTATTATTGTAAGACCTCAACTTATTAATGAATAAAATCAAATTTTTTCTAAATATTATTGTGAATAATAAGGGGTTAATTTGATATAATACTTTAGTTATGGGTGAAATGTGCAAATTTTGTAAAATAAGCAAGTGGTTATAAAATATTCATTTTGTCGGGGAATATTCGTTTGGTCGTGGAATATTCTTGCTGTCGGAAAATATTCGTACGACGGCGCAGCCTTGTGTGGGCCCCATAACGAAAAGCGAGTGGATGAAAAAAACGACAAGTATAAGTTGTTTATAAATAACGGCGTAGTTGTTACCGTTAATACTGTTGGAATACCCGGTGGTTAAAATACAGTAGCACACGGTATTGCACCAATTATTGATTCTTACGTAAGAAGGCACTACTCAATAATTGTTACAGTAGTTATTGTTCAATATTTTATTTTATTGATTCAATAATTGCTGCGTTGATATTTTATATTATTGTTGTTTCAATAATTGTTGCTGCACAGTATTTTCCTTTATCAGATCAATAATTTATATTATTTGAATAATATTATTAGATAACATTATTGGCAATGACTAGAAAGTTCTGTCTAAGGAGAGGTTTGGTCATCTAATTGCGCGCCAATAAGGAGAAATCCTTATTGGAAAGCCCCCTCTTTCCTGGGAACGGCCTGGTTGTCATAAATGTGATTCTGTAATATTATTTGTGAATAATTAATTATTGATTCATATGATAAGAAAATATTTATTTTATGTGGATATAAATGAGAGATATATTTTTGTGGTTAAAAATGAAGGAGTTAATGTTGATGTTTTTATCAGTATTTTTGTCGGAATGGAGGTATTAAAAATTAGGGTTTTTGAGATATTTTGCGGAGGTTATAATTTTTAATCCGACCGTTGGATCGTGATAATTTTTGGATATGTTATACATATATAAGTTGTGTATATGTCCACAAATTTTGAACCGTTAAAAATGAACGTATGATTTATTATGAATTTTACGAGATGACTGGTTCAGAAATTGTTGAATTTTCGGAGTTAATCATTTTGGTAGAAAATTCTAGAATTGGTGGGCCCCACTCTTGGTTGGTGAAGAAATGTGCTGAGATTTTTATTCAAATGTGGTGAGTGGGAATAGTAGCAGGTAAAGCCATCAGGTTGCAGGTTAAGTCTGTTTCGGCGTGCTAACATTTTCCTATAAATAGAGGGCTAAGTTAGAATTGAAAATCACACCAGAAACAAGTTTTCCCTCTTTCTCTCTCTAGATTATTGAGTGTATTTTTTGAGTATTTAGATACTTTGAGAGTTTCTATTCATCAGAGCAAGTTTCTTTCAGCCTTATACCGGTATTTCGACCAGAAGTACTGATATTTTGAGGTAAGGGATATTATTTTCTTCTTAATGATATTATTTTCTTCAATATCATTATGCTGAAATATTGATATGAGTTTTTATCAAATTTGGAACTTTTTGTGTCGGAGTTACTATTCACGTATACGGCACTATTCACGTATACGGTACTATTCACGAATACGGCACTATTCACCGAAAAATAAAATTTTTCCTTTTTATCCAAGATGTCTATTATGGTTACTATCTTTGATTGTATCCATGTTTTGATCTTTATTTTTGAATTCTGCTTCGCAATTGATTATTATGAAGTATTATTGATCTTGGATAAATTGTTATACGAATCCCTAATATTTGTCTTTCTGTGTCACTGAATTCGTTCTCTTTAAGATATTTTTCATCATCCTCAGTCCTAAATGATGATATTACTGAATATCTTTGGCATGTAGTGCAAAGATGTATGATTACTTGATGAATATCTTTGGCCTGTAGTGCAAAGATGAATATTTGGATAAAGATAATTATTAATTGATGTTACAGGGTTAAAATATTGATGATGGACTTTTAAATCTTAGAAGATAGTAGAATTTTTTCTCTACTTGGCTCTTCTAATGGTTTGCTATTTCCGCTGCAGTTGTTGATCTAAAACTTGTTGTCGATTATATTCTATCAGATTTTTCCCTGTTAAAGACTAACGATAATTTGTTGTATATTATCTTAGTCATAATATTCTTTATTGGGCTAGTTGAGCTCACCCTTTTCCTTTTTGTTCTATTTTTCTTCTCAGGAGGTGAGAACATAGCAGGATCTAGTCGGGGTATGGAGTAATGGTTCTAGAAAGATGTTTTAGCAGTTCTCACTATTTCTGTAAAATAGTGTTTGAATAATTGTATTGATGACTTATTTGAGTGTGAATATTGTCTAGAAGACAATATTTGTATTTAAACTCACAGTATGTATTGTCGTATTTTGCACGACAATTGTATTATTGAAGTTATAGTTTGCTTTCTGTACCATGTATTTGGCGACTCAAAATGGGTGTTGTATACCTATTTTGGGGGCGTCACAATTATTATTATTATTAGTATTACTATTATTAGTATTATTATTATTAGTATTAGTATTACTATTATTAGTATTATTATTATTAGTATTAGTATTAATATTATTATTTTATTATTATTGTCCTTATTATTATTATTATAATAGTTATTATTATTATATAATTATAATTATAATTATGATTGTTATTATTATTATAATTATAATTATTATAATAATAATTATTATTATTGTTGTTATTGTTGTTATTACTATTACTATTATTATTATTAGTACTATTATTGTTATTATAATAATAATAATAATTATTATTTTTGTAATTATTATTATTAATAGTAGTAGTAGTATTAGTAGTATTATAATTATAATAATAATTATTATATTATAATTATTATTATTTTGAATTAAAATTAGAATGAATCTGAACCGTACTTGTGCTTTTCCGCCTAAATCAATTAGAATGAATCTGAATCTTTATTATCTAGATTACTATTACTATTATTATTGTTATTATTATTGTTATTATTATTATTTAATATTATTATTGTTATTATTAGTATAATTACTATTATAGTAATTATTATTATTATTATTATTATTATTATTATTGTTGTTGTTGTTGTTGTTGTTGTTGTTGTTGTTGTTGTTGTTGTTGTTGTTGTTGTTGTTGTTGTTATTACTATTACTATTATTATTATTAGTATTATTATTGTTATTATAATAATAATAATAATTATTATTATTTTTGTAATTATTATTATTATTATTAGTAGTAGTATTAGTAGTATTATAATTATAATAATAATTATTATGTTATAATTATTATTATTTTGAATTAAAATTAGAATGAATCTGAACCGTACTTGTGTTTTCCCGCCCAAATCAATTAGAATGAATCTGAATATTTATTATATAGATTACTATTACTATAGTTTGTGTTTGAAGAAGAGGGGAGAGAGATTTTGTGTGTGAACATGAGAGAGAATAGGGTATAGGGGTGAATTTGATTTGGGCGGGAAGAAATATGAGCCTTTAAATTAAGTTGAAAAAATTAACTTAGAATGAATCTGAACCGTACTTGTGCTTTGTCAAATGAAAGATTCAAAATGGGTTCTGTTTTGTTATATAGATTATATATATATATATATATATATATATATATATATATATATATATATATATATATATATATATATATAATATTTTTTAATTATTTTATAATTAAAATAAAAATTTATTTTAATCTTAAAATAAAAGGTTTATTTTAATATTAAAATAAAAGAGTTTATTTTAATTTTAAAATTAGATTTCATGCTAGCTAATTAGAGTTGGAATTAGATTCCATGATAACTAATTGGAGTTGAAATAGGATTCCATGTTTCCTTAAATAAAAGAGTTTATTTATATATGAAATAAGATTTCATATTATTCAAAATAAAAGAGTTTATTTGTGAATAAGAAAGAGAATCCGTGTTTCTTTTAATAAAGGAGTTTCATTTTTTTTCTTGAAATTGGATTCCATAATTAAAATAAAGGAGTTTATTTCGATTAAAGAATTTGTTTAAAATAAAATAGTTTATTTGATTCAAAATTGGATAAATTAAAATAAAAGAGGTTTATTTTGATTTTAAATTTGGATTAAAATAAAGGAGTTTATTTTGATTCAAAAATTAAATTTTATGCTAACTAAATTTGCCCATTAAATGATATCAATATATGTATATATATATATATATATATATATATATATATATATATATATATATATATTGAATGTTTATTATTCATGAGATGAATATTATTTATTGATGCATATGATGATGTGTATGATAATAAATGAGATTGATTATGGACTATTGACCAATGTGATTGAATTTTATTTTAGTTGGATGCATGAATGTATGAGTTTTATTAAATGGGGTCTGCGTACCTCGTCTTCTCTAAAATTTTCTAAATGTAAATTCTATCTCCCTCCTACGTACTTCTCCTTGACTGCTGATCAAGGTTTCTATTTATTTTAAATAGTTTTGTAATAGGAATAGTTATAATTAATTTTGAAGAATTGGAGATCAAGAAGCAAGGAGTGCGTGAAGACCCGTTTGTAATGGAGCCCGGGTTTAAATGTAATAGTTATATTTAAATATTAATTCTTGCACCCCTAGGCTTTGACCTTTTAGTTCACTTGGTGGCTCTAGTGAACCAAACTAGAATAAAAGTCCATAATCAATCCGGGTAGAATATAATATTCTATATGTGAATGTTTATACTATATATATATTGTATATTATGCAAACATGCTTCGCATGTTAATTAATATGACTCGTATTTTATATATATATGTGCATGCGCGCTAAACAAGATGAGACAAATTAATTACATGCAAACCCCTCATATTTTTTATATTAAGTCCTAAGCGTTCAAAGATATTTGGAATATCGAACGTCGCCTTCTAGCATGATAAAAATAATATAGTATCAATTAATTATTATAAGTTTGTTGTGTCACCACAAAGCTTATCTTAATTCTTTGAGATGTTAATTTTATCACATTTGATGCTTATAAAGAAAATTGAACATTATTGTTTTGTTGTGTCACCACAAGGATAATATTTTTCTTTTTTGAATATATGGAGTGCTAGGTTGGACTTAACTTAAATCATTTTAGTTCGGATGTGCACAAACTTGACCATTATGATCTAAGAGGCAAAATACAAGAAGTTGCATAGTTGATGTAAATGACAAGAGTTGTCTACTTATTTATTTATATATAGTTTGTTGTGTCACCACAAGACTATATACATTTGAAATGGGATCCTTATTCTCACTAGCATATCTTTAATTAGATATTGTCGAACTATATATATTGAGGGTAATATAGTTTGAAGAAAATAGTGAGAAATACCAATTTAAAACAAGACCTAAATTATTTTGGTAATTAATAAAAGAATGTATGCTAAAATATTGTTAAGAACAAATTCATTTACAGAATCTTACAATGTCTAAATTACTATCACTGCGTAACATATTAGATGTTAATTAACCGGACCGAATTACTCAGATTGGTTAAGGAATTTGAGAATAGTTCTCATGGTTGAAAAGCTATCTTATGTCCTTAATATGCCTATCCCTACAATGGTTGCAGACAATGCCTCTGAGGAAGAAATTTTTACTTTTAAAAAGTGGCAAGATGATGCACAGTTGGCTCAATGCATCATGCTCGCGTCCATGAGTAACGAGCTTCAGCGTCAGCATGAAACTATGAATGCTCTTACTATATTCCTACACATCAAGTAGTTGATGATGAGGAAAGTAAGACTGATAGATATCAAATATCTAAGAAGCTCTTCCGATCTAGAATGATCGATGACATTACAGTACAGACAAAAGTCCTTAACATAATCAATTTGATTGATCAATTAGGACAACATGTTTTGTCATGGATGGAGAGTTGAGCCAAGATTTGATCTTGCACTCACTACTGGACTCCTTTCACAATTGTTGTGAATTTTTTCATATGAATAAGCTAGATATCAGCTTCGCTGATTTGCTCAATATGTTAAAAAATGTTTAGAGTCACTTTCTAACTAAGAAATACCAAGTCTTACTAGTAGGGGCCAAAAGATCTTCTAAAAAGAAGAACTATTCTAAGAAGGTAAATAGAAAAGACAAAAATAAAGGATAATAAGAACAAAACTGATATGAATAGCAAAAGAGTTTGCTTCCACTGTAATAAGCCTGGACACTGGAAAGAAACTGCGAGAAGCATCTTGCAGAGCTAACCAGAAGAAGCTTAGTGAAGTTTCGGTTACAAATACAATTTTGTTCATGATTTAAAATACATTTTTCTTTAAGTCAAGGTTCTACTTGGGTATAGGATACCGACTTTGGTTATCATAAATATAGAATTATGAAGGGACCAAAAAGAAGTAAAAAACTAAACAAAGATAAGTAATCCTATGTGTGGGAAATGAAGCAAAGGTTGCTACATTAGCCATATGAACTTATAGTTTAGCATTGCCTACGGGCAAGTCTATTAAGTCAATAAGTTGTTATTATATTCCAGTTCTTGTTAGAAACATTATTTCCATTTTGTTGTTGGACAATAAAATCTTTGGTATTATTTTTAAGAACAATTGTTGTTCTATTTATAATAATAATATTTTATATAGAACTGAAATATTACTTAATAGATTTTGTATACTTGACTTACGTGAAAATAATTTTACAAATTGAACAAATTAGTATAAGAAAAGGAGATGATCATTCAAAGAGTTGAATGTGTGTATTTACTGAAATACAAGTGTGAATTATTTGAAAGGTTCAAACAATTCAGAAGTGAAACAAATTGGCAAAGTATTAAGATTCTTTGATTATATCAAGGAATAAATACGTGTGCAATAAGTTTCTAGATCATCTCAAATGATTTTCTTACAATGGGCGCCTTCTGATACGTAATAATTGATTGATGTATCTGAAAGGAAAAATCATACCTTGTTGGACATGGTGCGGTCCATAATAATTTTACCGACATTCTAGTATCTTTTTGGGATAATGTCCTAAAAATGGCAGCATATCTACTAAAAGGTAACCTCAAAATCCAACCCCAAGACTCTATAAAAGTTATGGACATGGAGGATTCCTAATCTTAAGTATGTTAAGATAAAGGGTTGTCCAACTTATGTGAAAAGGTTTCAAAGGATAAGCTTGAAACAAGATTTGACAAGTACAGATTTGTGGGACATCCTAAAGTAAGTTTAGATTATATGTTCTCTAATCTTACTTAGCAAAAGGTGTTTGTTGCGAAACACACTACCTTCTAAGATAAAGGTGTTTATCAATGAAGGAGCTAGTGGGAGGATAATAGATCTTGAAGAGTTCAAGAATCACAAATCACTAAAGTCAAATAAGAGGAACCTATAGATAGACCTATTGTACCACAACCGAATCGTAAATTTGGAATAGTAACGAAGATACCTGGGAGGTATGGATTCATCATAGATGATGATGATGAGGTACGCATCATATAAGATGATGATCCATTTACATACAATGAGGTAAGAGTTGTAGACACTCAGAGAAATGGATTGAAGCAAGCTTCTCAAATATAGAACATTCGTTTTGATGAGACAATCAAAAGAGTTTGATTTTATCAAAAACAAGAATGAGCCTAGTGTGTACAAAAGGGTCAGTGGGAGCGTCGTGACATTCCTGGTATTATATGTTGATATACTATTGATAAGGAATGACATACTAATGCTACAATCAGTAAAGATAAAATTGTCTAAACATTCCTCCATGAATAATTTGGAAAGAGTATTTTAATTGGGAATAAAATCTATATAGATAGATTCAAGAGGATGCTCGACTTAACCTAAGGAACGTATATTCATTTGATGCTAAAGTCATTTTAGCATGGCAAACTCCAAGAAATGTCTCATGTTGATGAGACATGGAGTGTATCTCTCTTAATAGTCTCCATAGACTCCTGAAAAGAGAGATCGCATGAGTGACAATCATGTATGCAATGAAATATAAGAGACCTGATGATGATCGATCAAATTCTAGAGAAGATCACTGTGCAGTGAATTGGAAAGGTTTCAAACAGCAAAGTGGTGCTGGTTTAGTGATAAAGACAAAGTATATAGCTATAAATGAAGCTGCAAGTTGATTGTTTGGATGAAAAATTCATTACAGAAATAGGAATAGTTCCTAAGTCTCATCTTGGATCTAAACATGTGTTGTGGCACTTTCATTTGATTATAAGAATCATTGAAAGATGAAAAATCACTATAGAGATAGTGGACTCTCAAGAACAACATTACATATCCATTAACTAAAGCTTATCCAACAACAGGATAATCGTCACTTATAGAAGAAGGGTATGAGATACCATGACGATTGGCTTTAGTGCAAGTGGGAGATTAAAAGTAGTATGCAAACAAGACAATCATGTTTGATGATAAAGCATATACTTTATAACAATCTTATTCATTTATTAATAAAAAGTATTAATTTATTAAAGGCTTTTAATTATCTACATGACGCTGTTTTATAATATGTGATAAACCCATAGTTTTAAGCAATGCTTTTAGAATAATGATGATGATCATTCTAATGAGATCTAAATTCTGAGAAAGCTTAAAACTAAAATAAGTTAAGTATATTTAATTTAATATATGGTGATAGAATAAATTAAATAACTTAATATTTATTATTTAATATTTTAGAAATATTAAATATAAATTAATAAGAGGAGTCTTATTATTATTATTACTATTATTATTATTTAATTTCTAAAGGAGTTTGGGAATTAATTAATAAAAGTACTCTCATATATCCTAATAAGATTAGGAGGCTAATTAATTAAAAGAGTTTAATTAATTATTCCTAATAAGATTGGGAGCCTAATTAATTAAAGGATTTAATTAATTAAAATAAAACCCAATTCCTTAATTGTTAAGGAGGGTTACCCACATCTATAAATAAGAGGAGTCTTATTATGGGTGATAGAGTTGTTGTTGACTTTTTAACAACATACGCAATTCCAATAGTTGGAGAGTACGTTCTTTTTCTTAGAGATAGAAAACTAGGGTTTAGCCAACTACCATTCTTCTTGAATATTTCTTCTTCCTTGGTGGATCACCTCTAGAGGCCAAACACTTGGGTGGCTAACATTGATCAAAGGAAGGAACCAAACCCGGTGGATTTAAGTTGAACGCAAAAAGGATTGAAGGTGAACTTGTACCTGAAGAAGCTGAAATCTTCAAGGGTATGATTCTTATTCTTTATCTTTTCGTTTAATTAATAATTGTGCATAAAGGATGATCCGGGTATATGGTTTGTAAAATTTTTAAAACTCTGATTTTCCACGTTTTTGCTTATTTTATGCAATTTGATTGCGTTCATGAATATTACAAACCTAACAATAATATCAGAATAGTGGATTGTCATATATGAGGTTTTAGATTTCTTAAGTTTTATTATTCACTTCTAAAGTTTTGGAATATGAATAAGGATTTTATGCGATAAATAAAGACAACTTGAATGAATAATGAATTGTTAGTTGGTTTATATGTTATTCGAGATAAATATGATTTGATGTTGATCCTTACTTAATAGAATTTAAATTATTTATAGCAAGGTATTGATTTGATACTTACGTAAGAAGCCACTCAGTCTTTTATTCAATAATTGTCATAGTAGTTATTGCACAGTGACTCATATTATTTGATATGATATAACAGTTGGCAGTATTATGAGTCTTTGTTAATAATTGCGAATAATTATTAAAAGATTGAAAATGTGTAAATAATTGATGAATAAAGGTGTTGATTAAAGATAAACACATGTTTGTTCAATTATTTTCTTTTTACAAAAGTAAATTGGCAGGACTTGCCGACACTCTACTTTTTCTAAAATAGTATGGACCATAACTCTATTATTGAACAAATTTTGTTAAAACGTGTACAAGTTGGTTTAATTTTATATGTGGGACCGTAAATTCCACTACCGTTATTATATACCTCATTTGTATATTTTGTCAAAGAGGGTATGCTAGTTGTTTACTAATTTTTCAGTATAAATAGGTTGCTCGGTTGAGTAACTAAACACACACCATCACTACACTAAAAATATAGAATTCTTTTACTTCAATATTGTGAGTATTTCTATTGAGTGTAATGTTACTCCAAGTGTAGATAAGGAATGCAAGCATTGTTTAAGTTGATCAATTTCACAGAAAGCAAAATCAAGTCACATGCTAAGGTAAGAGATGTCATTATTATGGTAGGAGGGTATCATTTTTAGGGTTAAAAGATGTAATTTCTTTCATACTCCATATTATGGTAAGATATTATTATTCGTTTATTCAGTTTATCATTAAATGGTGAAAAGTCCTGAAAGGATTAGAATATCCTTAATAGTTTGTGCTTCATCTAATATTGTGTTAGCAATTTGGACTCTGGATAATTTAGTTGAAAATCACTAAGATCTATGTTATCTTATTATTCTGATTATTTATGTTTATTCATTATATATATCATTGTCATTATCCTCATGTTTATATTATGTTGAAAGTTATCTTTGGCCCGTAGTGCATAGATGGACTTGGTATGATTATGACCAGAGATTATTCGGTATAATCATGACCGTAATGTTACAAATGATGTGGTAAAAGTCATCTTTGGCCAATTGTGCATAGATGGACTGTTGATTGGCATGATTATGACCAGAGATTATTCGGTATAATCATGATCATTGTTGAAAACACGAATATCCTTGGCCTGTAGTGCAGGGATAATTCGTGGTCGTGATACTATTGAGCTGAGTCTCAGCGTTATTTGTTTTACAGTTGTATGGACTGTTGATTTACCTGATTATAAATATGAATTGTGAATTTAATTATAATCTGTGGTGGTTCAGGTGAAGACAGGTGATGAGAGTTCTATTTGTCTTGGGTATAACAAAGAACTGTTGATGAGTATTACAGGAATGAAATATTAACGATGGACTTTTAATCTAGAGGAGATAGTGGACATTATGTTCTACTTGACTCTTCTAATGGATTGTTGATTCCGCTGCTATTATGGTTGAAAACTTTTATCTTCTACCATATGTTCTAAATATCTGAATTCTTTTGATAATTAATTATCTTAAGTCATGATGTTATTTACTGGGCTATTTGTTCTCACCCTTTTACTTCATCACCCCTTTTAGGAAATAAAAGTGTAGCTGGGACTAGCAGAGAGGACGTGAGTATAAAGTGGTACTTCAAATTTGTCGAAATCCTAATCAAATTATGAAACGGTGGGGCATAATAATTGTACATAGAATTTAAAATATACGTGACATATTTTATACATCATTTAATAGCTATATTTGGTGAATTAAATAGGGTGATGCGAACTCGATTTTAGAAGCGTCAAAAATGCACTCCATTAGAATGAGAAGGACAGAAATCTTCTCGTATTTCTTTGGAGACTTAAAATATTTGCTGCTATACTTTATATAGCATTGTAATAATTTGAGTATGAATATTGCCGTATTATATACACTACAATATTTATATTAAAACTCACAGTATATGTGTTGTCGTATTTTGCACGACAGTTGTATAAATGGAGTTGTCAGTAGTGTTATTTATGGCGACCTAAGATGGGTGATGTATACCTATTTTGGGGGCATCGCATCAACTCTCTTCGAGCCTATGGAAAGATCTATCCAAATAAAGATCTAATCATAAAGTTCATGAGAGCTTTACTTAGCAAGTGGGATGCCAAAACCACTGCCATTAGAGAGTCAAAGAATCTCCATGAAATGACTGTTCAACAGTTATATGACAACCTTCTCACATATGAACTGGAGCTGACTTAACTAGCAAAAATTCTATCTGAAGAAAGAAAGAAGGATAAAGGAGTTGCTCTCAAAGCAACTGACAACATCTCCAAAGCCAATGCTGAAAATGACTCTGACAATGATGAAGATGATGATGAGGACTTTGCAATGCTGGTGAAAAGACTTAGAAGGTTTGTAACAATCCATATTTTTATTATAATATTTAAATATTTATTGAATTATATAAATATTTAATGGACGTGTTTATCGTTGAATAAGTGTTTGTTTAATAAATAGTTAATGAGTTAAGGAAAGTAATTATTTTGAAATAGTAATCTAATCTAATTTAATAATTATGTTAGAGAGTTTATAATGATCAAATAAATTATTATATAATACTCAAAATATATAATACTCAAAATATAATTGAGTTCAAATGAAAGTTATGAAATGAAACCTAGAATTTGTTAGGTAATGAATGTAGTTAAAAGGAAATGAATGGGTTAAAAGATATATAATACTCAAAATATAATTGAGTTCAAATGAAAGTTATGAAATGAAACCTAGAATTTGTTAGGTAATGAATGTAGTAGGAAATATAAAATCTATATTTAGATAAAATGATGAAAGATTTCTCTGAGTTATTTGTGTAATTTGTGTCTTCGATTCTGGGGATAGAATCTTTGTAAGTAGGGAAGATTGTAACGAATGAGTGGCTTGAGTTGTGATTCTGAGGACAGAATCCTTGTAAGGAGGGAATGATGTAACAATCCAGATTTTTATTATAATATTTAAATATTTATTAAATTATATAAATATTTAATGGATGTGTTTATCGTTGAATAAGTATTTGTTTAATAAATAATTAATGAGTTAAGGAAAGTAATTATTTTGAAATAGTAATCTAATTTAATTTAATAATTAAGTTAGAGAGTTTATAATGATCAAATAAATTATTATATTTTGCAATGAATTGTTATTAGAATTAAGTAATTAAGTATGAAAACTTAATTAAAAGAAGTGTGACAAATAACTATATTATAATTAGTTATTAAAATAAATTAAAGTAGTTTTGATTTGGTTTTACCCAAACAATGCTTAAGGATATAAATTCCTTAATTTTAAATTATTTTGTCAAACAAAGCTCTATGGCTTTTGTTTTTTTTAAAATTTTGAATTTTAATAAATAAAATATAAATATATATATATATATATATATATATATATATATATATATATATATTAATTTGGTAACTGATAAATTGAATAGGGGTATTGAGTAGGCGTCGGTTTTGTTTAAACGGGCGTGCGTTGGTTTTTTTTGTTTTTACGTAAGGAGTATTTGGGTTTTGGCTCAAGAGAAAAGAAAAGGAAGATTGCAAAAATTGAGAGAGAATAGAGTAAATTGAGAGGAAAAGGTGTCTGAAGTTGCAAGGTTGTCTGTGACTAGTAAGGGTTAACAAGAATTTCTTAACAACAAAAGGTATGTTTTAAAACCTTAATATATGTATGTTTTTACGTCTCTGTGTTCTTCTATTTCATTGTAAATATAAAGTTTCTACAAAACTCTGTAGTAGTTGTTATATAACTGAACTATGGTGTTTTTTATGGGTGTATGATGTTGGAAGTATATGAAAGGTTATGTTAATTTCGTTTAAAAGGAAGGAAACTATTTTGCAGTATATGTTTCGGTACATGGCTATTAACAGTCAAAATATTCATTAGTTTGGTTGTTAAGAGGATCAAAATCAATAAATTATTGATAGCTAATTGGGAAATTAAAACTGTGAACATGTTAATTCTGTTGTTAAGAAGTTCAGAGAATCGTAGTTAAAGTAAAAGAATTGGTTGTTATTAGAATTTACAGTGTTTACTGTGTTAAAATATATCAACTATGGAGTTTTGGTTTTAAAATAGTGTTTTCAGAGAATTAAGTTTTCTGAAATCGTTGTTCAGTGGTTAGTAACTAGTCTACGGATGATTATTAACGTTTATATGTAGTTTACAATGTAGTTATGCATGTTAATTGGGGTTAATTGTCTTTAGAAATAAAGACAGAAGATTTGTTATGTTCTTCGTGGTTGGGTTCTGCAAGTTTCGGCGCCCCAGTGCCAAAATTTGAGCCCCAGCGCCAAAAATCGTGCCCCGACGCCAAAATTCGCACCCCAGCGCTAGAGCTCGCGCCCCAGCACTGTAACTCGCGCCCTGGCGCTGGTACTCGCGCCCCGACGCCACTGATCCGTGCCCCAACGCCGGATTTGTGGTCTGACTTGGATAGTTTTGACCGCCTGTAGTAAAATAGCCATAACTTCCTCATACGAACTCCGATTGAAGTGATTCAAGATGATCCAGAACGAGGACGAGTATACCTACAACTTTTGTTGTTTATGTTTTTCAATTTGAGGTCATTAGGATGTGTCAAAATGGTCATCTTTAGGACTGTTGTGTGTTCGGAAGCAATCGGAGGGTGTCGGGCATGCACATATGCATGTGTAGTGCTCCAGACCATAAAAGATGATGTCCTAAGTTATAAAACATGAATATTAATAATTATAATGATGCTTAACATTAATACATGATGTATTAGATGAGTTATAGAAGCATAGTAAGCTTATACAAGAGAGACAAATCGGGCGTGTGACGAATGAACGTCGAAACGCCGTGCCAAGTGTTAATGAACTTAAAAAATGTTTCAATTCAATTGAAATGGATATTATAAGATATGGAATGGGATTAATATAAAACTAATAAGTAGTCCTAGCAAGACTTAAGCACTTAAATGAACTGCAAATATGAAATACAGTGAGATATAAGTTGAAAGTTAACACAATTAAGTTGAATATTGTGTATTTATTAATAGGAAAGATTATGAGACGTAGAGTAGAGTTTACATTACAATTACTATGTGTTGTTATGTGACTAATATTGATGTGTATGATTATATAATTACGTAGGGCACGTGAAGTGCAGATAGCTGTAAGCTGTTAAACTGTTATTGGTAAACAACGATCAAGGCAAGTCTTTCGGTTCCTATTTTTTACGTGGACTTGATGAACTGTTTTAAATTGCATGATATGTTATGCATGTTGAAATCATGAAATATTAAAGTCAATATATGACTGCATTATTTTGGCTAAGTAATGATGATTGAGTAAGGAACTCAATCTTTATATTTGCTATGTGAATTAAAAGCATGTATGCCATGTTACTTTAATGAGATGTATATCGAGCATGTTATTATGTGCTATGTGATGTATGAAAACTGTTAGACTTTACTGGGCTGTCGAGCTCACTCTTGCAAATAACCACTTTTGCAGGTCAAGATTTTAAGGTAAAGATACGTGCTATGTGAGTTATAGAGATCTATATTCACGAAGATTACTTATGTTTTATGAGAAATGTATTTCATATTTTGAACGTAACATGTTGTTGAATTGTAAGTTGAGCTATCCAATGTATATGGATATTTAGTTATGATGTAAGATTTTGTATAGTCATTTTGTTGTAATGATTCATGATATAAGATTGAATCAAAGAGATGTAATGTAATGGTTGCGATTCAGGGCAAGAAAGAAGGAAATGTATAAAAGTTTTAAATATTCCGCAATTTTATTAAGTTTAACATCGAATAATGATGTATTATTTAGAGATTGAATGTATGGTTAACGACCGAAGTCGGGATTTAAATTGTATAGATTTTGGGGTTGTTACAAGGTTCATGAGTCAAGGCAGAATCAGCAAACCTAAGAAAATCAACAACTACAAAAATCAGGAGCAAATAAGCGACTTATGCTACAACTGCAAAAAGCCTGACCATTTCATTGCAAACTGCAACAAACCTCTTAGAGAAGAACTGAAGAAGAAATCAAAGAAAGAATTCAAAGGCAACAAAAGATCTCAGAAGAAAGATAAAGGACTAGTGGCTGGAGAATCGTGGAGTGACTCAGACAACAACACAACTCCCAAGTCTGGAGATGATGAGGATCCTCAAATGGCAAACCTATGCCTAATGGCCAAACATGCAAAGGATAAGAAGAGCTCTGACATTCATGAAGTAAGTATAGATGAGGTATTTGACTTTAACTCTCCTGATGTAGACATTGATAATTTAAGAACTTCACTACATGACATAACATCTGATCTGCATCAATACATGAAATTGTTCAGAGTTCTGTCTAAAGATTATTCTCATCTTTAAAAGGAGAAATAGAAATTCTAGGAAGAACTGAAAACAACCCTTCTAAGTAATGACTCTCTCTCTAAGTTTGAAGCTGAGAATAAGCTTTTAAAACAGACTAATGAGCTCAATGCACAAAGAGAGTCAAGTCTAACCTCTAAAATTGAGGAACTAGAAAGGACAATCTCTACATGGAATAAATCCTCTTCATCCATGGACTCCCTGATCTCTAGTTAGAGAAGTGCATCTGACAGAACAGGTTTAGGCGTTGAGGAATCCACCTCAGAGCCATATGTGGAAAAGATAAAGAAAACTAGCCTTAGTAATGCTCTAAGTTTCAGTAGAAGCATTATATTTGTGAAATCCTCACAGAAGGAAGAACTAGTCCAACATTGCTCTTCTGATTCAATCCATATTCCAAGAAATAAAGGATCTCATGCTGGCCTAGGTTTCAGAAAAGAGAAGAGTAACCTAGCCACTACTTTCCAACCTCGAAAGATCGTAGAATCGAGTAAAATCAACTTCACGGGCCACTTGGGAAGGAATAGTAGAGGAAAGGTACACTCCTCACAAATCATGAAACACAAGAATACATCGAAGAAGGAGAACCAGTTTAAAAGAAGGATGGCTGAGAACCCACATAAATGGAGGAAGAATCCACGTACACACACAAGCATGCATCATATTAGATGTTTTGTATGCAATAAGGTGAAAGTAGTATGCACACAAGCCAATCATGTTTGATGATAAATCATATACATTGTAACAATCTTATTCATTTATTAATAAAAAGTATTAATTTATTAAAGGCTTTTAATTATCTACATGATGCTGTTTTATAATATGTGATAAACCCATGGTTTTAAGCAATGCTGTTAGAATAATGATGATGATCATTCTAATGAGATCTAAATTCTTAGAAAGCTTAAAACTAAAATAGTTCCCAATCGTTGGATTACTAAATTGGGGATTAGTGAATCTGGATAGATTGGTACATACGTTGCTTGCTCATTGGATGAGGATGATTGATCTCATGATCATTTGTGCGGAGACACTAAAGCAAGTATGCATGTGCTTATTAGAGAATAAGTTCACTGAACGTGTCTCGCTAAGGAATACCTAATGGAGTTTTACTTGTTTGTCAATAGGAATTCCTGTAGTGATAGTAGTACAAGTGATCTTTGGATTTGAGATCATCGTAGTATGTTGTGTATGATGAGTTATACTTTGACTTATTCCTTAAGACCCTTAGGGTATATCAAAGGGTATGCTTAAGTATAATAAGTTGTACATGGAGATAATGTATGATCAATAAAAAATCTATCACTTCTAGTAAAAGAAGAGAAATGTCCTATGTGATTCGATAAATGACAACCCAGTAGTCCTTGGCCAAGGCAGAATGAAATTAGAAAGGAGTTTCTAATTTGCATTATTTGGTGTTGTGCATTTAAGAGTCGAAATACATATAATTAAATAAAATAAGACTTGACAGTAATTCCATGTCTTATATTTAATTGGGACATTGTATGGTGGAAGGATTGAATTGTACGGTAACTATTTACTCAAAGGTTCTTTTATGATTAATGTTAAAATCTATATTATCTGAAAAGTCGTTGATCGCTAGGGAGACTTATCCCTATTGTAGAATAAATATTATTTATTTAAATAAATTAATGGTTTCATTTATTTATTTAAATAAGATTAGAATTATTCTAATTGATTTATTCACAACCGGTTTAATATAGAGAGCCTAAAGGGTCACACCATAAAAGGAAGAATAATTATTTAAGAAGTTAATGGCATAATCGTAATAATAAGTTAAACATATTTAATTTAGTCTATGATGATAGAATAAATTAAATAGCTTAATATTTATTATTTAATATTTTAAAAATATTAAATATAAATTAATAAGAGGAGTCTTATTATTATTATTATTACTATTATTATTATTTAATTCCTAACGGAGTTTGTGAATTAATTAATAAATGTACTCTCATTTATTCCTAATAAGATTAGGAGGTTAAATTAATTAAAAAAGTTTAATTAATTATTCCTAATAAGATTAGGGAGCTTAATTAATTAAAGAAATTTAATTAATTAAATAATATCCTATTTTCTAATGAGATTAGAATGGTTAACTGATATCTTTATAAGAGGAGTCTTATATCAGATATCACGATACGTAATTTCAAAAGTTAGGAGAGTACGCTCTTTTTCTATGAGAGATAGAAAAATAGGGTTTAGCCAACCACCCTTCTTCTTGAATACTTCTTCTTCCTTGGTGGATCACCTCTAGAGGCCAAACACTTGGGTGGCTAACGTTGATCAAAGGAAGGAACCCAACCCGGTGGACTCAAGTTGAACACGAAAAAGATTTGGAGGTGAACTTGTACCTGAGGAAGCTTGGATCTTCAAGGGTATGATTCTTGTCCTTTATTTTTTGTTTAATTAATAATTGTGCATAAAGGATGATCCGGGTATATGGTTTGTAAAAAATTTTAAACTCTGATTTTTACACGTTTCCGCTTATTTGTGCAATTTGATTGCGTTCATGAATAATACAAACCTAACATAAGGTTGGTCATAAGGCTGCAATGTGCTATCATAATCCTATGCATGTAAAACCCAAAATCAAGCAGATTTGGGTTCGCAAGGGTACTAACAAAGTAGGACCCATGCAAGTATGGGTACCAAAATAAAAGTTTAATATTACCATAGGAACGGAGCTCCACGATCACAACCTGGCATCTGGACAGTGGATGCTCAAGGCACATGATTGGGAACAAAGCCCTTTTGTCTAACTACATAGAGAAGGAAGGTCCTTCAGTCATCTTTGGAGACAATGGCTCTAGTAAGACAAGAAGATATGGCTCAGCTGAGAATGGTGCAGTGTCCTTCACTAAAGTAGCCTATGTGGAAGGACTACAACACAATCTTCTGAGCATAAGCCAACTCTGCGACAAGGGTCATCAAGTTACATTCCTCAACAATCAATGTCAAGTTAGAGATCTGAAGACATCCGCTATAAAGCTGACTGGAATAAGAGAAGGAAATGTCTACACTGTAAATCTTGGACAACTAAGCTCGGACAAGACGATATGCTTTCTGGCTAAAGCATCTGAAGAAATGAGATGGCTATGGCATAGAAGACTGTCTCATCTCAACTTCAAAAACATGTCTAAACTGGCCTCAAAAGATCTAGTTACAGGTTTACCCAAGTTCAGCTTTGTCAAAGAAAGGCCGTGCAATGCCTGTCAGCTTAGAAAGCAGACTAGAAGCTCATTTAAGAGCAAAACCGCCAACTCAATTGACAAGTCTCTATAGCTGCTTCACATGGATCTATTTAGGCCAATTCCAACAACAAGCCTTGGAGGGAAGAGATACTCACTATTCATAGTGGATGATTACACCAGATCACATGGGTGTTCTTTCTAAACTCAAAAGATGAAATGAGCTCCCAACTAATCAAGATGTTCAGACTAGTGATGAACGAGAAAGGGGAGAAAATCAAGGCTATATGGAGTGATCATGGAAGAGAATTCGACTTCTCTGAGATGGACCAGTTCTGCACAAATAATGACATCAATCATAACTTCTTAGCTCCACAAACTCCTCAACAAAATAGAGTAGCTGAGAGAAAGAACAGAACGTTGATAGAGGCCGGAAGAACTCTACTAGCAGCAGCCCATCTACCTGAATACTTCTGGGCAGAAGCTGTCAACACTGCATGCTACACTCAGAACAGATCACTGATACACTCTACGATAAAGAAAACTCCCTACGAACTGTGGAAAGGAAGAAAACCAAATGTCAGCTACTTCCATATATTCGGCTGTGCATGCTACATTCTCAACAATGGGAAGCAGTATCTGACAAAGTTCCAACCCAAGTCAGACGAAGGAATCTTTCTTGGATATGCTACAAATAATAAGGCTTATAGAGTGTTCAACAAAAAGACACTAAGTGTTGAAGTCTCGATTCACATCATTTTCGATGAAACAGACTTGGGCAGAACAGTGCTTTAAGACACTATAAACGACAATTCGGATGAAGTCGTAGAGATCAACACCACGATCGTAGTTCCAGAAAATGAAATCGTCGAGCAAGAAGAGGAGATCGTAGAGAGAACTACGCAAGACAACGAACCTCCACATCAAGAAGCAGTAATTGACCTTGAAGGTCTCAGACAAAAAGGCATCAAGACAGATAGTCCAATAGGAAATAGATGGTCAAGAGATCACACTCAAGACCTAATCATTGGAGACCCAAATGCAAGAGTCAAAACAAGAGCCGCCACCCAAAATGAGTGTTTCTATCTGAGCTTTCTATCACAAATGGAACCCAAGAAGATAGAAGATGCTATGGAAGACTCCAGTTGAATAGAAGCCATGCAGGAAGAACTAAATCAGTTTAAAAGAAGCAAAGTATGGAGATTAGTTCCAAGACCAAAGAGTCATCCTGTCATTGGACCGAGTGGGTCTTCAGAAACAAGATGGATGAAGATGGAGTAATAACCTGGAATAAGGCAAGACTAGTGGCCAAGGGTTACTCTCAAGAAGAAGGCATTGACTACGATGAGACCTTAGCACCTGTTGCCAGATTAGAAGCCATCAGAATATTCCTTGCCTTTGCTGCTCACATGAAATTCAAAGTCTTTCAGATGGATGTCAAAAGGGCATTCCTGAATGGTGAACTTCAAGAAGAAGTATATATAGAGCAATCTCCAAGTTTCATCAATCCATCTCTCTTTAATTATGTCTATAGATTAGACAAAGCCTTATATGGTCTTAAACAAGCACCTAGAGCATGGTATGAAACATCAACTAACTTTCTTATTGAAAATGGGTTCACTAGAGGTAGAGTAGATACCACATTATTTCTTAGAAAATATAAAGGCAAAATCTTATTAGTTCAAATATATGTTGATGACATTATCTTTGGCTCTATTGATGAAAAATTGTGTAAGAGATTTGCCAAGCTTATGAAGATCGAGCAAGTTTGAAATGAGCATGATGGGCGAGCTGAACTTCTTTCTTGGATTGCAAGTAAAGTAGACTGATGAAGGAATCTTCATATACCAAGCCAAATGTAAAACCCCAACTTTTTCATAAATAAAATTGAATTTTCTCTAATTATTATTTTGAATAATAAGGTGTTAATTTGATATAATGCTTTGGTTTTGGGTGAAATGTGCAATTTTTGCAAAATAAGCAAGTGGTTATAAAATATTCATTGTTGTCGGGGAATATTCGTTTGCTCGTGGAATATTCTTGCTGTCGGGGAATATTCGTAAGATGGTGCAGCCATTTATGGGCCCTATAACGGGAAACGGTCGGATGAAGAAAATAATAAGTTTGAGTTTTTATAAATAACGGCGTAGTTATCACCGTTAACACTGTTGGAATACCCGGTGGTTAGAGTACAGTAATACGTGTGGTTGCACAGTAGCACACGGTATTGCACAATATTGTTGAATTATCGATCCTTACGTAAGAAGGCACTACTCAATATTTGTTATAATAATTACTTTCAATATTTTATTTTATTGATTCAATAATCGCTACGTTGATATTTTATATTATTATTATTTTAATAATTGTCACTGCACAGTATTTCTCATTATCAGATCAATAATTCATATTATTTGAATAATATTATTAGATAATATTATTGGTGATGTCTAAAGAAGTTCTGTCTAAGGAGAGGTTTGGTCACCTAATTGCGCGCCAATAAGGAGAAATCCTTATCGAAAAGCCCCCTATTTCTTGGGAACGACCTGGTTGTCATAATGTGATTCTGTAATATTATTTGTGAATAATTAATTATTAATTTATATGATAAAAAAATATTTATTTTATATGGATATAAATGAAGGAATTAATGCTGAGGTATTTTATCAGTATTTTGTTGAAATGAATGTATTAAAAATCATCCGTATGTGGATTTCGGATATTTTCTGATTGATTTAAAAAAACTTTCTTCTACAAAGCTGTAGATAATTAAATTTCCTATAGAATAGACATGAGACTCAAATTTTTCTGATAAAAGAGCTATTTATTATGAATTATTGAAGTTGCTGATTGTTGTTTAAATTTAAAACATTTTAGAAATTTCTAGAATGGGTGGGCCCCACTTTTGATTGGTGAGAAATGTGCTAAAATTTTATTTCAAAAGTGGTGGGCGTGAATAGTAGCAGGTAAAGCCATCAGGTAGCAGGTTAGTCTATTTTAGCATTCTAAGCATTTTCCTATAAATAGGGTGCTTAGTTAGAATTGAAAATCACACCAGAATCATAAGCTTTCTCTCTCTATATTATCGAGCATATTTTGTGAGTATTTAGATACTTTGAGAGTTGTTATTCTGTGCAAGTTTCCTTCAACACAATATCTGATATTCCAGTCAGAGATACTATTCTTTTGAGGTAAGGGATGTTATTTTCTTCGTAAATGATATTATTTCATTCAATATCATTATGCCGAAATATTGATAAGAATTTTATTGTAGAATTTCTGCCTTTTTGTGTCGGGGTTACTATTCACGTATACGACACTATTAAAGTATACTGTATTATTCACGAATACGACACTATTCACAAAAAAATAAATTTTTCTTTCTTTGTCCAAGTTATTTGTGACGTCCCCAAAATAGGTCCATTCCATCCAACTCATTCTGAGTCGCCAAATACATGGTATAGAAAATAACTACAACTTTATTACAACAATTATCGTGCAAAATACAACAACACATATGCCGTGAGTTTGGATACAAATATATACCAAATGTGACATTGGACACCATCATGTGTCAGCACCTCACAAAGGTACCTTACATAAAGGTACAGTCAAAAACTATTTTAGAAACTAGAATCTTTGGGAAGTGCTCAAGGAAACCTTTGTACATGGGAGGCCATGCTTTTAGGTTGTGATAGATATCATATGGCCACAGAATTATCCTTGGTTGACCCAATAGACCCCAAAGAAAAACGAGAAGTTTACTATCATATTATTCCCAATGGTGAGTCTTCTCTTGACATATCATTATCTCAACTGTCTCTAATTGAGAATTATACTTCAAACAAACACTAAGATTATATAGGTAGTGCTCGTAAAGATACTCAGCAAGTGAATGAGCACAACCCTGTCTTATGATGACACGATGTTGTATGTCATTAGACATCTTGTATGATAGTGACAAAACACCCTTCCAACGTTGGGTACGCCTTACCCTATTGGATTCACCAAATATAACTACTAAATGAACTTTTCTATACTGCTTAGGGAGAACTCCACAGCTAGAGACCACTGTTCTATTCCCTTGTTACCCCCGCTCGACCCAGCTACACTCTTATTACCTGAAAGGAATTGTGAAGCAAAAGGGTGAGCACAACTAGCTCAGTAAAGAATATCATGACTAAAGATAATTAAATTATCAATAACCTTCATTAGTAATAAATCAGAGTTTTAGAACATATGGTAGATAATAAAAATTTTCAACCATAGTTACAGCGGAACGAGCAATCCATTAGAAGAGTCAAATAGACTATAAAGTCTATTATCTTCTCCATGTTAAAAATCCACCAACAATATTTTATCCCTGTAACATCACTCAACAGTTCCTTTCCACAATCATATGAATAACTCATAATCATAATTGTGATTCTAAATTTTTCTTCGCACCCAGGACGAAGAATATTTTCATCACCTGTCTTTACCTGAAACATCAAAGATCATGGTTATACCAAATCATAGTTCCTGTTCATAATCATGCTAGTAAATCCATCTTCGCACTACGGCCAAAGATATTCATCAACAAACCATCTTTGCACTACGGGCTAAAGATATTCAACAACAATTCATCTTTGCACTACAGGCCAAAGATATTTCTCAACAGTTCATATTTGCACAACAAGCCAAATATATTCATCAACGGTTCATATTTGCACTACAGGCCAAATATATTAATATCTCAAAGAAATATATAATCATTTCAGAATTTATATAAATAATAATTATAACCATGTTGATCATTTCACCTTTACACTTAAGCTAAAGATATTCAATTATAAATTTAATGGTCATGATCATACCAGTCAGCAATTCAACTTTGCACTACTGGCCAAAGAGAACCCATAGTCATGATCATACCAATAATCTATCCATCTTTACACTCAAGTCAAAGAAAAATATCATCATTAGGGTTATAAAAATGTTATATATAATAGTAAAATCAATATAATCAAAACATCTGGATTTAATCTCAAGAGTAATATTCATAAATCAACTATAATTTGGTTAGAAAAAGAAACCAATTTTGTCGTGAATAGTAACTCATGAATAGTAACTCGTGAATAGTAACCCCGACATGAAAAAGGTAGAAATTCTATAATAAAATCCATACCAATATTTCAATATAATGATATTGAAAGAATAACATCATTATGAAGAATATAACATTCCTTAATATCCCTTACTATCCCTTACAATCCCTTACCTCAAAAGTGCAGTATTTCTGACTGGAATGCAAAGCTGAAGGAAACTTGCACTGAATAGCAACTCTCAAAGTATCTAAATACTCACAAAATATGCTTCATAATATAGAGAGAGAAAGAGAGAAAACTTGTTTCTAGTGTGTTTTTCAATTCTAACTTAGCCTTCTATTTATAGGAAATTGTTAGCACGCCGAAGTAGACTTAACCTGTAACCTGATGGCTTTACCTGCTACTATTCCCACCCACCACATTTGAATAAAAATTTCAACATATTTCTTCACCAACCAAGAGTGGGGCCCACCAATTCTAGAATTTTCTACCAAAATGATTAACTCCAAAAATTCAACAATTTCTGAACCAGTCATCTCGTAAAATTCATAACAAATCATACGTTCATTTTTAACGGTTCAAAATTTGTGGACATATACACAACTTATATATGTATAACATATCCAAATATTACCACGATCCAACGGTCGGATTAAAAATTATAACCCTTGCAAAATATCTCAAAAACCCTAATTTGATTTTCAATACCTCCGTTCCGACAAAAATACAGATAAAACACCTCAACATTAACTCCTTTATTTTTAACCACAAAAATATATCCCTCATTTATATCCACATAAAATAAATATTTCCTTATCATATGAATCATTAATTAATTATTCACAGATAATATTACAGAATCACATTTACGACAACCAGGCCGTTCCCAGGAAAGAGGGGGCTTTCCAATAAGAATTTCTCCTTACTGGCTCGCAATTAGGTGACCAAACCTCTCCGTAGACAGAACTTTCTAGACATTGCCAATAATGTTATCTAATAATATTATTCAAATAATATGAATTATTGATATGATAATGAGAAATACTGTGCAGTGACAATTATTGAAACAACAATAATATAAAATATCAACGCAGCAATTATTGTATCAATAATATAAAATATTGAACAGTAACTACTGTAACAATTATTGAGTAGTGCCTTCTTTCATAAGAATCAATAATTGAAAAAAATACTGTGCAATACCGTGTGCTACTGTGCAACTACGCGTATTACTGTATTTTAACCACCAGATATTCTAACAGTGTTAACGGTAACAACTACACCGTTATTTGTAAAAACTCAAATTTGTCGTTTTCTTCATCCGACAGTTATTTTGTTATGAGGCCCACAAATGGCTGCGCCGTCGTACGAATATTCCCCGACAGAAAGAATATTCCACGACCAAACGAATATTCCCCGACAACAATGAATATTTTATAACCAATTGTGTATTTTGAAAAAATAATTCATATATCACCCTTAACTTTAACATTTATCAATTTAACCATTTACTGAATAGTAATTATAAGAAAAATTAAATACTTTTATTTCATAAAATTCGAGGTCTTACATTGTTTATTGTGGTTACTATCTTTGATTGTATCCATGTTTTGCTCTTTATTTTTGAATTCTGCTCCACAATTAATTATTTTAGAATATTTTTGAACTTGGATAAATTGTAATACGAATCCCTAATATTTGTCCTTTTGTCTCACTGGATTCGTTTTCTTTAAGATATTTTTTATCATCCTCAGTCCTAAATGATGATATTACTGAATATCTTTGGTCTGTAGTGCAAAGATGAATGATTAACTGATGAATATCTTTGGCCCGTAGTGCAAAAATGAACAGGTGTTGAGATGAACATGACCAACTGGTGATACAAATGAATATCTTTGGCCTGTAGTGCAAAGATGAATATTTGATCTAAGATGTATATTGATTGACGTTACAGGGATAAAATATTAATGATGGACTTTTAAATCTTTGAAGATAGTAGAATTTATTCTCTACTTGATTCTTCTAATGGATTACTATTTCCGCTGCAGTTGTTGATCTAAAACTTGTTGTCTATTATATTCTATCAGATTTTTTCCTGTTGAAGACCAATGATAATTTGTTGTATATTATCTTAGTCATAATATTCTTTACTGGGCTAGTTGAGCTCACCTTTTTCCTTTTTGTTCCATTTTTCTTCTCAGGAGGCGAGAATATAGCGGGAACTAGTCGAGGTGTGGAGTGATGTTTCTAGTCAGTTATTTTAGCAGTCCTCATTATTTTATAAAATAGTGTGATAATAATTATAATGAGGACTCCTTTTGAGTTTGAATACTGTCTATTAGACAATATTTATATTTAAACTCACAGTATATGTGTTGTCATATTTTGCACGACAATTATATTAATAAAGTTGTATTTGTTTTTGTACCATATATTTGGCAACTCAGAATGGATGATGTATACATATTTTGGGTGCGTCACAGTTGATATCAGAGCTTAGGGATATGGTCTCTGGCGGAGATCGTGGAATAGAACTAGGAGGGGAGAGACGAGTAAATCCTTCGCTAGTGTGTCCTACCTAAGCTTATTTGTTGGTCGATCATAATATAAGGGTATTATGTGGTATGTCAATTTCTTTAATTAACCCTTATTTTATGGCAGTATTTGAGAATGACAGCTGAGAATGTTAACAATGGAGTGAATGAGACCGTGGAGACACCTTTAATCACCAACCAAGGGAACGTGCAACATGAAGGCAATATTCTTCCTGTAAACAACACTACCGAACAAATGATGAATGATGAAATATTTAGAAACTTTTTGTAGTTCATGCAAAATCAGACGAGGGAGACTTGTGTACAAAATACGGGTGGAAATGATAGCAACGCGAGGCTTGTCACAACCAAGCAGTTCAAAGAGTTGGGACCACCAAAATTTGTGGGAAAACCGGATCCGATCAAGGCGAAAATGTGGGTTAAACAAATTACCAAGATATTTGATGTATTGGGATGCACGGAGGAATAGAAAGTTCCATTCGCCACCTTTATGTTTCGTGGTGAGGCAGACTACTGGTGGAAGTCTGTGAAGCGTACCTAGCCAGCCGCACTCAATATGTCTTGGGAAATGTTTCAAAAACTGTTTAATGACAAGTACTTTCCTGAAAGTATTCATCATATGAAGGAGGTAGAGTTTATTAGACTGGAATAAAATAACATGACGGTGTCCCAGTACGAGGCGAAGTTCGCGGAGTTATCCAGGTTTGCACCTCATTTGGTAGAGAATGAGGAACGTATGAAGAGGATGTTTCTAAGAGGTCTGAAACCTAAAATTCGGCAATATCTTATCTCTCATAAATTTTCTCTATATTCAGATGTTGTAAACATGACTCAATTATTAGAGCGAGAAAATGAGTATGTTAAACTGAGGGACCACAACCAGGGTCATACCAGTGGCAGCAGTCATCGGAGTAATGACAACCAGCGGGGAGGAAAATATTCGGACAAAAGCGGTAACCATTCTGGTGGTAATCATGGCCATGATAGTAGAAGAAGTGAGTCGGGGGGAGATTTTAAAAAGAGAAGGTACAACAATGATAACGTGAAGACGTCAGCACCAGCATCAACTATTTCTAGGGGAGGAGAACGATCACCGGTCCTTTGTTACAAATGCAGGAAAGAGGGACATATCAGCCCAAACTGTCCACAACAATCCAAGGTGTGTTATAACTATGGAAAGGAAGGTCATATAGCTAGAGATTGTCTTGTAGCGAAACCAAGTCCAGCGAGAATGGTTACTCCGAAGGCTGTTCCGGACAAGTCAAAGTCAGAGGTTCCTGGAAGAGCGTTTGTCGTGACTGACCAAAATACGAGGAACTCGAACGAGGTGATCACAGGTAAGCTAATCATAAACTCTTGCGAAGTTTATACCTTATTAGATACCGGTTCTACCCATTCTTTTATCTCTCCTACTTGTGCTCAACGTTTGAACTTGACTCCGGAGAAATTAGACTTTGATTTATCTGTTGAGACTCCGTTAGGAGAAACTTTCATTACATCTACTTTTTATAAATCTTGCTTGATCCAAGTTGGTACCATCACATTACCTGTCGATCTTATTTCTTTGAAAATACTTGCATTTAATGTGATTTTAAGAATTGATTGGTTAACTATTTATCATGCCAAAATTGATTGTTTTCGTAAGGTTGTTAGTTTTCATATTCCTAACCAACCTGTTATGCGAATTTAAGCAACCAAACCACTAAAGTCAATCACTGTCATATCAAGCCATAAAGCTATTTGTTTATTAAAAAATGGATGTCAAGCTTTCTTAGCCCATGTCACGAACTTGAACAAAAACACGTCAGATTTGAATAATATTTCTATTGTTAGTGAATTTCCTGACGTATTTCCTGATGAACTTCCCGGTCTACCCCCAGAACGTGAAGTTAAATTCTTTATTGACCTTGAATCCGATACAAAACTCATTTCTAAAACCCTATATCGAATGGCTCCTATTGAACTTCAGAAGTTAAAGGTCCAACTACAGGAGTTATTGGACATCGGTTTCATTCGTCCTAGTACGTCTCCTTGGGGTGCTCCTGTTTTATTCGTAAAGAAGAAAGACGGGAGTATGCGACTTTGTATCGACTATCGGGAATTGAACCATGTCACCATCAAGAATAGGTATTCGCTACCTCGCATTGATAACCTGTTCGACCAGTTACAAGGAGCACAATTCTTTTCAAAGATCGATATTTGTTCTGGATATCATCAGCTGAAGATTAAAACTGAGGATATTTCAAAGACTGCCTTCAGAACTTGGTACGGGCATTATGAATTCTTAGTCATGTCTTTTGGATTGACTAATGCTCCTGCTGCTTTCATGGATATAATAAACTGTGTGTTCAAGAAATATTTGGATCAGTTCATTGTTGTCTTTATTGATGACATCCTCATCCATTCCAAAAGCCGTGAAGATCATGAACACCATTTGAAGCTAGTACTTCAAAGGCTTCGCGATAACAAGCTATATGCCAAGCTAAAGAAATGCGAGTTCTAGCTTGAGGAAGTAGCATTCCTTGGGCACGTGGTGTCAAAACAGGGAGTATCTGTTGACCCGGCGAAGATTGAAGCCATACAAAGTTGGGAGCAACCGAAGTCGGTGACCGAAGTACGTAGCTTTTTGGGCTTAGCTAGTTATTATCGGAGATTCGTGGAAGAATTTTCTCGAATCGCTACTCCGTTAACTCAGCTGACTCGAAAAGATACAAAATTTGTATGGAGCGAATAATGCGAGAAGAGTTTCCAAGAGCTCAAGAAGAGACTCATTTCGGCACCTGTTTTGACAATATCATCTGGTTCGAATGGAATTGTTATCTACAGCGATGCTTCAGGCAAAGGGTTAGGATGTGCTCTCATACAACATGGGAAAGTCATAGCCTATGCCTCGTGATAACTCAAAGAATATGAGAGGAATTATTCTAATCATGATCTGGAGTTGGCAGCAGTTGTTTTTGCGTTGAAGATCTGGAGACACTACCTGTATGGGGAGAAAGTGGAGATTTATACAGATCATAAGAGCCTTAAATATTTTTTCACCCAAAAGGAACTCAACATGCGGCAACGACGTTGGCTTAAGTTGTTGAAAGATTACGATCATACCATCTAATACCATCCTGGAAAAATGAACGTAGTAGCTGACGCATTAAGTAGAAGATCATATGTGGGTACGAGTGTGATATTGTCAACGTAAAGGCCCATTTTGTATGACTTGCAAAGGACGGAGATAGAGTTAAAAACTCCAGGGACCCATGTGATGATATCAAATATACGAGTAGAACTGACTTTAATTGATAAAGTTAAAGCTGCTCAAACTACGGACCTGGAGCTGATCCATATGAAGAAGAAAGTGCAAGAAGGTGCTGTTCCAGAAGTAAGAATCGATGAAGAAGGAATACTTCGAATCAACTCTAGATTTTGTGTTCCTAATGATTCTGACTTGAAGCATAGAATCATGATGGAGGCACACAACACACCATTTGCAATCCTTTCTGGGAGTACCAAAATGTATCATGATCTTCGACATACATTTTGGTGGAGCAATATGAAGAGAGAGATCGCGGAGTTTATCTCGAAGTGTTTAATTTGTCAACGTGTAAAGGCGGAGCATCAAGTGCCAAAGGGTCCATTACAACCACTTGAGATTCCAAAATGGAAGTGGAAACACATTATTATGGATTTTGTTACGGGTCTTCCCAAGATTTCTCAAGGTATATATGCAATTTGGGTTATTGTTGATAGATTAACCAAGTCTTCTCATTTCTTGCCTATACGGGAGACTTATTCCCTTGAACGTTTTGCTCGTATGTACGTGAATGAGATTGTGAGATTATATGGCATGCCAGTATCCATAGTTTCAGATCGTGACCCAAGATTCACTTCACGATTTTGGGTTAGCTTGCAGAAAGCTATGGGCACGGATTTACGATTCAGTTCGGCATACCATCCTCAAACGGATGGGCAATCAGAAAGGACTATTCAAACTCTTGAAGATCTATTAAGACTCTGTGTCCTAGATTTTAAAGAAAGTTGGGATAAGTACTTGCCATTAGTGGAATTCTCCTACAATAACAGTTATCAAGCAAGTATAGGCATGGCTCCATTCGAGGCGTTGTATGGAAGAAAATGTCATTCTCCAGTATGCTGGGACGAGGTGGGTGAAGCAACGCTGTTGGGACCAGAATTGGTACGCATAACTACAGAAAAGATCCAAACGATTCGACAACATATACAAACGGCACATGATCGACAAAAGAGTTATACGGATCTTCATCGAAATGATGTAAAATTTAATATTGGAGATCATGTATTGTTACGTATTGCTCCATGGAAGGGAGTTACAAGATTTGGGAAGAGAGGAAAGCTCAATCCAAGATTTGTTGGTCCATTTGAGATTCTTGACCGAATAGGAAATGTGACCTATAGACTCGCATTACCTCCAAGCATGTCTCGTGTTCATAATATTTTTCACATATCTATGCTTCGTAAATATGTGAAAGACCCGAATCACATAATTGAGTTAGAACCAGATGAGACAGCCGAAGATTTAATGTACGAGAAGGTACCTGTTAAGATCTTGGATAGGAAAGAGCATATCCTACACACCAAGGTTATACCACAATTTAAGGTTTAGTGGAGGAACCATGCTATTGAAGAAATGACCTGGGAGTTGGAATCAGAAATGAAAGCGAGGTATCCTTACCTTTTCAAAACACTAGGTACGTACGTCAATTTCGAGGATAAAATTTCATAAGGAGGGGAGGTTGTAAGACCCCATGTAACACCCCAATCCCACATCGAAAGATAGGGAAAACATTTATCTGCATATAAGGAAATAAGTTACTACCAATAGTACCTTCAAATCATGACCTTTTGGGAGCCTGTGGTGGGCTAAGATGACCCAAGAAGATACTATTAGGCCAGTGGTTTGAGGCCTTATTTTGATGGATTTGATTCGATTCGGACTTGGGATTTGACCCGAGATTTATTCCGGACTCAAGATTTGACCCGGGTTGTTTCTTATGGTATCAAAGCCGACTCTCGAAAGCTCGGGTCGGGGTCATCCGATCGAGTTACCGGAGGTGGGGACACGAAGGCTGGTGGTATTATCCCACAATAGAGAGATGGAGGTCCGGAGGTTGGGACACGAAGCCAGCCGGTATTATCCCACAATGGTTAGAGAGGCAAAGATCTTTGGGCTGTGTTTGTGATCGGTTCTGACGGGGACGTCAGAAATTTAAGTGGGGGAGTTTGTAACACCCCAGTCCCACATCGAAAGATAGGGAAAAAATTTGTCTGCATATAAGGAAATAAGTTACTACCAATAGTACCTTCAAGTCATGACCTTTTGGGAGCCTGTGGTGGGCTAAGATGACCCAAGAAGATACTATTGGGCTAGTGGTTTGAGGCCTTATTTTGATGGATTTGATTCGATTCGGACTTGGAATTTGACCCGAGATTTGTTCCGGACTCGGGATTTGACCCGGGTTGTTTCTCCCCAACTTCTTCATAAATAAAATTGAATTTCCTCTAATTATTATTTTGAATAATAAGGTGTTAATTTGATATAATGCTTTGGTTATGGGTGAAATGTGCAAATTTTACAAAATAAGCAAGTGGTTATAAAATATTCATTATTGTCGGGGAATATTCGTTTGGTCGTAGAATATTCTTGTTGTTGGGAAATATTCGTACGATGGCGTACCCATTTGTGGGTCCCATAATGAAAAATGGTCGGATGAAGAAAATGATAAATTTAAGTTTTTATAAATAACGGCGTAGTTGTTACCGTTAACACTGTTGGAATACCCGGCGGTTAAAGTACAGTAATATGGGTGGTTGTACAGTAGCACATGGTATTACACATTATTGTTGAATTATTGATCCTTACGTAAGAAGACACTACTCAATAATTATTACAGTAATTACTGTTTAATATTTTATTTTATTGATTCAATAATTGCTACGTTGATATTTTATATTATTGTTGTTTCAATAATTGCCACTGCACAGTATTTTTCATTATCAGATCAATAATTCATATTATTTGAATAATATTATTAGATAGTATTATTGTCAATGTCTAAGAAAGTTCTGTCTAAGGAGAGATTTGGTCACCTAATTGGGCGCCAGTAAGGAGAAATCCTTATCGAAAAGCCCCCTCTCTCCTAGGAACGACCTGGTTGTCATAATTGTGATTCTGTAATATTATTTGTGAATAATTAATTATTGATTTATATGATAAAGAAATATTTATTTTATGTGAATATAAATGAAAGAATTAATGCTAAGGTAAATCAGTATTTTGTTGGAATGAAGGTATTAAAAATCATCTGTATATAGATTTTAGACATTTTTTGATTGAAATTTGAAAAAAATTTCTTCTACAAAGTTGTAGAGAATTAAATTTCCTATGGAATAGACATGAGACTCGAATTTTTTTGATAAAAGGGCTATTTATTATAAATTATTGAAGTTACTGATTATTGTTTAAATTTAAAATATTTTAGAAATTTCTAGAATGGGTGGGCCTCACTTTTGGTTGGTGAGCAATGTGTTGAAATTTTATTTCAAAAGTGACGGGCGTGAATAGTAGTAAGTAAAGCCATCAGATAGCAGGTTAGTCTGCTTTGGCGTTCTAAGCATTTTTCTATAAATAGTGTGCTTAGTTAGAATTGAAAATCACAACAGAATCATAAGCTTTTCCTCTCTATATTATCGAGCGTATTTTGTGAGTATTTAGATACTTTGAGAGTTGTTATTCAGTGCAAGTTTTTTTCAGCACTATATCCGATATTCCAGTCAGAGATACTATTTTTTTGAGGTAAGGGATGCTATTTTCTTTGTAAATGGTATTATTTTTTTTAATATCATTGTGTCGAAATATTGATATGAATTTTATTGTAGAATTTCTACCTTTTTGTGTCAGAGTTACTATTCACGTATACAAAACTATTCCCGTATACTGTACTATACACGAATACGACACTATTCACAAAAAAATAAATTTTTTTTTCTTTGTCCAAGTTGTCTATTGTGGTTACTATCTTTGATTGTATCCATGTTTTGATCTTTATTTTTTAATTCTGCTCCACAATTGATTATTTTAGAATATTTTTGAACTTGGATAAATTGTAATACGAATCCCTAATATTTATTCTTTTGTCTCACTGGATTCGTTTTCTTTAAGATATTTTTCATCATCCTCAGTCCTAAATGATGATATTATTGAATATCTTTGGCCTGTAGTGCAAAGATGAATGATTAGCTGATGAATATCTTTGGCCCGTAGTGTAAAGATGAACAGGTGTTGAGATGAACATGACCAACTGGTGATACAAATGAATATCTTTGGCCTGTAGTGCAAAGATGAATATTTGATTCAAGATGTATATTGATTGACGTTACAGGGATAAATTATTGATGATGGACTTTTAAATCTTAGAAGATAGTAGAATTCATTCTCTACTTGACTCTTCTAATGGATTGTTGTTTCCGCTACAATTGTTGATCTAAAACTTGTTGTCTATTACATTCTATCAGATTTTTCCCCGTTGAAGACCAATGATAATTTGTTGTATATTATTTTAGTCATAATATACTTACTGGGCTAATTGAGCTCACCCTTTTCTTTTTTTGTTCCATTTTTCTTCTAAGGAGGCGAGAATATAGCGAGAACTAGTCGGGGTGTGGAGTGATGTTTCCAGTAAGTTGTTTTAGCAGTCCTCACTATTTTATAAAATAGTCTGATAATAATTGTAATGAGGACTCCTTTCGAGTTTGAATACTGTCTATTATACAATATTTGTATTTAAACTCACAGTATATGTGTTATCGTATTTTGCATGACAATTGTATTAATGAAGTTGTATTTGTTTCTGTACCATGTATTTGGCGACTTAGAATGGGTGATGTATACCTATTTTGGGGGCGTCACACCAAATACATTAAAGACTTACTTAAAAAGTACGGTATAGAATCAGCCTCTTCCATGAAAACCCCAATTGCTCCAGCAACCAAGCTTGACAAAGATGAAAAAGAAAAAAGTATTGATATAACTCAATACAGAGGTATGATAGGCTCTCTTATATATCTAACTGCCAGTAGACTAGACATAATGTTTGCAACATGCATATATGCTAGATTTTAAGGTAATCCTAAGGAATCACACTTAATTGGTGTAAAAAGGATTTTCAGATACCTCAAAGGCACACCTCACTTGGGGCTTTGGTATCCCAATGAGTCCTCTTTTGAACTGACAGGATACACAGATGCTGATTTTGCGCTACAAAATAGATAAAAAAAGTACTAGTGGCACCTGTCAACTGCTGGGAAACATACTTATATCCTGGTTCAGTAAGAAGCAAAACTCAGTATCTACATCAACGGAAGAAGCTGAATACATTGCTGCTGGCAACTGTTGTGCTCAAATTTTATGGATGAAAAATCAGTTAGCAGATTATGGGTTTGATTTCAAAACTATACCTGTTCATTGTGATAACACAAGTGCCATAGCAATAACACACAATCCTGTCATGCACTCTAGGACTAAATGTATAGAAATTAGATATCATTTTATTAGGGATCATGTTCAAAATGGAACCATATCTTTACAATACATCCCTACTAAAAATCAACTTGCTGATGTCTTTACAAAGCCTCTAGATGAATCTAGATTTAATAAATTAATAAGTGAGCTAGGAATGCTAAATTTACAACCATAAAATCTATGCTCTAGTTTGTGCTAACCATGCAGATATAAAGGCTATGTTCAAAATCGTAGACATGACCAAAGAAAATCCACGATCGTAGAGTTGCAGTGATATGAAAGACCACGATCGCAGAGCTCCATTAACAGAACAAAAAAGCATCTTGTGATAACAAAGTTTCAACAAATCAAAGCAATCTCTCCGTTAAGCGCCTCAGGAACAAACCTAACCCTTAATTACTCTAAGAGGTTGGCCCTTCCTGAGCTACCTTAATATGAGACCCTAATTTTATGAAATGAAAGTATTCAATTTTCTTATAATTATTCTATTTAGTAAATGGTTAAATTGATAAAATGTTAAAGTTAAGGGTGATATGTGAAAATTTTTCAGAGTAGACTAGTTGTCATAAAATACCCAGTTACTATTCACTCTAGTATTATTCACTCTGGTATTTGGGACACTTTTTGTATTAGAGTACTATTAACGAGTTACTATTCATGAGTTACTATTCACGAGTTACTATTCATGAGTTACTATTCACGAGTTACTATTTATGAATTACTATTCACGGGATACTATTCACCCGAACAAAATATATTTCTTTTCGGTCCAAATTAGTTTTAGGTACAATATTATTCCATGAAGAGATGTACTAATTTTTCAGACCGTTGGTTGAAATTATAACAGAATAGCTTTTTATATAAAACATAATACTTTTATAAAATTATTCTATAAATAGAATATATTAAATTCTATTATGCATAGTGTTTTGCATAGTAAAATCTTTTTATATAAAATAGAATACTTTTATAAAGTTATTCTATAAATAAAATATATTATATTCTATTATGCATAGTATTTTGTATAGTAAAATCTTTTTATATAAAATAGAATACTTTATTAAAGTTATTCTATAAATAGAATATATTATATTTTATTATGTATAGTATTTGCATAGTGCCTGCATAGTATTTGTATAGTAATCTTTTATAAAGTTATTCGTTTTATTAGATTATAAATAGAATATATTATATTTTATTTAAAAGATTTTGCTTTAACTATGAACCGTCCGATTAAAGTAAATCAATCTGGACCGTTCATGAATTAGTTACTATGCATTCCATTCTTCAATAAATAGAAGTTTATTCCTTCATTATTTCTTACGAATTCACTAAAACTCTAGAGAGAAAACTATACAGAGAGTTCTTCTTCTATAATCTTGAGCGTATTTTTTTAGAGTTTAAGAAAGCTTTGAGTGTAGTACAAGTTTTCTTCGAGTGTATCTTCACCCTACCAGTCGAAATACTCTTCTTTTTAAGGGAAAGGGATATTATTATAGTAATTGATATTATTTGTTGTACCCGTAAGGGGTATTATTTTTTTTGTATTCATGAAGAAAACTTCTGTTATTCCATCTTTATTATTCTGTTGGAATAACATGTATACGAGGGCTACCCTATACTTGGTGAAATTCTTCTGTATTCCATTCTTTATTATTTTGTTGGAATAACCTGTATACGCGGGCTACCCTATACTTGGTGAAATTCTTCTGTTATTCCATTCCTTATTATTATGTTGGAATAATCTGTAAATGCAAATTACTGCATACATGGTGAAATTCTTCTATTATTCTATTCTTTACTATTCTGTCGGAATATCCTGTCTGTGCATTTTACGCCGGACCTGGTTCCATTATTTATTATTTCGCATTTAATATTCTGTCGGAATATCCTATCTGTGCTTTACGCCGGACCTGGTTCCATTATTTATTATTTCACATTTAATATTCTGTCGAAATATCCTGTCGGTGTGAATTTTGCCTGACCTGGTTCCATTATTTATTATTCTGTTGGAATAACCTGTCTGTGCGGATTACGCACGCATGGTGAAATTCTTCTGTTATACCATTCTTTATTATTATGTTGGAATAACCTGTCTATGCGAAGTACTGCATACATGATGAAATTCTTTTAGTATTCCATTCTTTATTATTATGTTGGAATAACATGTCTATGCGAAGTACTGCATACATGGTGAAATTCTTTTATTATTTCATTCTTTATTATACTGTTGGTTATTGGTTTTACAGTTGTATGTCTTTGGCCTGTAGTGCAAAGATGATATGTTGTTGAATATCTTTGGCATGTAGTGCAAAGATGATCTGTTGTTTGATAGCTTTGACCCGTAGTGCGAAGATGGACATGTGTATGACATGATCACGACCACTAGTGATACTAACGAATATCCTTGGACGTAGTGCATGGATAATTCAATGATGTGATGGGCAGGATCATGACCATTAGTTAACAGTTGAATGTCTTTGGCCGTAGTGCACTGACATACAATTGATTGGTATGATCATGACCATTGTTTTTAATAGTTGAATATCATTGGTCCGTAGTGCTAAGATAGACAACTGATTGGTATGATCATTGTTATTACATTTGAATATCTTCAGCCTTTGGGGTAAGAATATTGAGTAAACGTTCTATTAAACCTTTCTGGCAAGAAGGAACTATTAATTCACATTATTATAAATATGAATTGTGAATTTAACTAACATCTTTGGTGGTTCAAGTGAAGACAAGTGTTGAAAGTTCTATTTGTCTTAAGTATAACAAAGAACTGTTAATGAGTATTATAGGAATAAAATATCAACGATGGACTTTTAATTTTGAGGAGATAGTAGACATTATGTTCTACTTGATTCTTCTAATGGATTGTTGATTCCGCTGCAATTATGGTTGAAAACTTTTATTATCTACCATATGTTCTAAATCTCTGATTTATTATTGATGAAAACTATTGATAATGTAGTTATCTTTAGTCATGATATTCTTTACTGGGCTAGTTGTGCTCACCCTTTTGCTTCACAATTCCTTTCAGGTAATAAGAGTGTAGCTGGGTCGAGCGGGGATAACAAGAGAATAGTGTGATGGTCCGAGACTGTCGAAGTTTCTTAATACATTATAAAATGACATGACATACAATATATAATTATATTGAGGACCTAAGATGTGAGTGTCATATTTTATACGTCACTTAATAATTGATTTTGGTGAACAACAATAGGGTGATGAGAACCCGACTTTGGAAGCGTCAAAAGTGCACCTCATTAGAATGAACAAAATAGTAATCTTCTCGTTCTTCTTTGGGATCTTGAAATATTTGCTGCAGTATTTTATATGGCATTGTAATAATTTGAGTTTGGATACTGTCTATGAGACAATATTGTATTAAAACTCACAGTTACTGTGGTCGTATTCTATACGACAGTTCAACAGTTGTATAAATGAAGTTTGTAGTTGATTTTATAGTATGATATCTGGCGACTCAGAATGGGTCGTGTGGACCTATTTTGGGGGCGTCATAATTGGTATCAGAGCTTAGGGATATGGTCGCTGGCCGAGATATGAGTCTAGAACTAGGAGGGGAGAGACGAGTAATATACTTCGTTAGTGTGTGACTTACCTAAGCTGAAATTTTTACTCGATAAGTTGACAATTTGTGATATGTCAATTAATCTTTATTTTGAACGTATATTTTAGAATGATATCTGAAATACAGGAGATAAGCAATAGGAAAATTATGATACAGAGGAAATAATCGGGAAGGTACAATCCGAAAAAAGCAAGGTATTCTCATCTCTTCGAATATCAGGTACATACGTAAATTTCGAGGGAGAAATTTCATAAGAAAAGGAGATTGTGAGACCTCGAATTTTATGAAATGAAAGTATTCAATTTTCTTATAATTATTCTATTTAGTAAATGGTTAAATTGATAAAAGGTTAAAGTTAAGGGTGATATGTGAAAATTTTTCAAAGTAGACTAGTTGCCATAAAATATCCAGTTACTATTCACTCTAGTATTATTCACTCGGGTATTTGGGGCACTTTTTGTATCAGAGTACTATTCACGAGTTACTATTCATGAGTTACTATTCACGAGTTACAATCATGAGTTACTATTCACGAGTAATTCACGAATTACTATTCACAAATTACTATTCACGAGATACTATTCACCCGAACAAAATATATTTTTTTTCGGTCCAAATTATTTTTGGGTAAAATATTATTCCATGAAGAGATGTACTAATTTTTTAGACTGTTGGTTGAAATTATAATAGAATATCTTTTTATATAAAACAGAATATTTTTATAAAGTTATTCTATAAATAGAATATATTATATTCTATTATGCATGGTGTTTTGCATAGTAAAATCTTTTTATATAAAATAGAATACTTTTATAAAGTTATTCTATAAATAGAATATATTATATTCTATTATGCATAGTAAATTTTTTTTATATAAAACATAATACTTTATTAAAGTTATTCTATAAATAGAATATATTATATTTTATTATGCATAGTATTTGTATAGTGCCTGCATAGTATTTACAGAGTAAAATCTTTTATAAAGTTATTCGTTTTATTAGATTATTAATAGAATATATTATATTTTATTTAAAAGATTTTGCTTTAAATATGGACCGTCCGGTTAAAGTAAATCAATCTGGACCGTTCATGAATTAGTTACTATGCATTCCATTCTTCTATAAATAGAAGTTTATTCCTTCATTATTTCTTACGAATTCACTGAAACTCTAGAGAGAAAACTATAGAGAGAGTTCTTCTTCTATAATCTTGAGCGTATTTCTTTAGAGTTTAAGAAAGCTTTGAGTGTAGTACAAGTTTTCTTCAAGTGTATCTTCACCCAACCAGTCGAAATACTCTTCTTTTTAAGGTAAAGAGATATTATTATAGTAATGAATATTATTTGTTGTACTCGTAAGGAGTATTATTTCTTTTGTATTCATGAAGAGAATTCTGTTATTCCATCTTTATTATTCTGTTGGAATAACCTGTATACGAGGGCTACCCTATACTTGGTAAAATTCTTCTGTATTATATTCTTTATTATTTTGTTGGAATAACCTGTATACACGGGCTACCCTAAACTTGGTGAAATTCTTCTGTTATTCCATTCCTTATTATTATGTTGGAATAACCTGTAAATGCAAAGTACTGCATACATGGTGAAATTCTTCTATTATTCCATTCTTTACTATTCTGTCGGAATATCCTGTCTGTGCGTTTTACGCTGGACCTGGTTCCATTATTTATTATTTCGCATTTAATATTCTGTCGGAATATCCTGTCTGTGCTTTATGCCGGACCTGGTTCTATTATTTATTATTTCGCATTTAATATTCTGTCGGAATATCCCGTCGGTGTGAATTTCGCCTGACCTGGTTCCGTTATTTATTATTCTGTTGGAATAACCTGTCTGTGCGGATTACGCACGCATGGTGAAATTCTTCTGTTATTCCATTCTTTATTATTATGTTGGAATAACCTGTCTATGCGAAGTACTGCATACATGGTGAAATTCTTTTAGTATTCCATTCTTTATTATTATGTTGGAATAACCTGTCTATGCGAAGTACTGCATACATGGTGAAATTCTTTTATTATTCCATTCTTTATTATACTGTTGGTTATTGGTTTTACAGTTGTATGCCTTTGGCTTGTAGTGCAAAGATGATATGTTGTTGAATATTTTTGGCATGTAGTGCAAAGATGATCTGTTGTTTGATAGCTTTGACCCGTAGTGCGAAGATGGACAGGTGTATGACATGATCATGACGACTAGTGATACTAACGAATATCCTTGGCCGTAGTGCATGGATAATTCAATGATGTGATTGGCAGGATCATGACCATTAGTTAACCGTTGAATGTCTTTGGCCGTAGTGCACTGACAGGCAATTAATTGGTATGATCATGACCATTGTTTTTAATAGTTGAATATCTTTGGCTCGTAGTGCAAAGATAGACAATTGATTGGTATGATCATTGTTATTACATTTAAATATCTTCAGCCTTTGGGGTAAGGATATTGTGTAAACGTTCTATTAAGCCTTTGTGGCAAAAAGGAACTGTTAATTCACATTATTATACATATGAATTGTGAATTTAACTAACATCTTTGGTGGTTCAGGTGAAGACAAATGTTGAAAGTTCTATTTGTCTTAAGTATAACAAAGAACTGTTAATGAGTATTACAGGAATAAAATATCAACGATGGACTTTTAATTTAGAGGAGATAGTAGACATTATGTTCTACTTGATTCTTCTAATGGATTGTTGATTCCGCTACAATTATGGTTGAAAACTTTTATTATCTACCATATGTTCTAAATCTCTGATTTTTTATTGATGAAAACTATTGATAATGTAGTTATCTTTAGTCATGATATTCTTTACTGGGCTAGTTGTGCTCACCCTTTTGCTTCATAATTCCTTTCAGGTAATAAGAGTGTAGCTGGGTCGAGCGGGGATAACTGGGGAATAGTGTGATGGTCCGAGACTGTCGAAGTTTCTCAATACATTATAAAATAGTGGGTGTCATATTTTATACGTCACTTAATAATTGATTTTGGTGAACAACAATAGGGTGATGAGAACCCGACTTTGGAAGCGTCAAAAGTGCACCTCATTAGAATGAACAAAATAGTAATCTTCTCGTTCTTCTTTGGGATCTTGAAATATTTGCTGCTGTATTTTATACGGCATTGTAATAATTTGAGTTTGGATACTGTCTATGAGACAATATTGTATTAAAACTCACAGTTAATTGTGGTCGTATTCTATACGACAGTTCAACAGTTGTATAAATGAAGTTTGTATTTGATTTTATAGTATGATATCTGGCGACTCAGAATGGGTCGTGTGGACCTATTTTGGGGGCGTCACACTTAACTTGAGAGAAATGCTAAGTCAAAAGTTCATCACAAGGACCAGAGCAGACTCAGCAGTGGACTCAACGATCGCAGTGCAGAGTCAACGATCATAAAGACTACCTCAACGAACATAGTGCTACCTCGACGATCGTAGTTCTCCCAAAGAATACACTAGCTCGAGAGGAGCTAAGGGCAATTCATTATATTCCACTTCAGTTAAAATCGTGGAGCCAAGCAGAACTTGACACATGCCCCACTAAGCAAATTGAGAGGAGGGAAGTTACAAGTACAGTTTGAAGATATCCTTTTGAAATTAGAAGTTCAAAAAGCTTATTCCTCTCTCTCTACCAGCAGAAACCCTAGCTTTCAAAATCGTTCAACCATCCTTAGTGCAAAGAAATCAATGGCGGCTTCAAATGTCATCACTGGTTACCGACTCTATTTCTGTAAGGAACCCAACTATTACAACACTACGATAATACACACTACGATAATACCTCTACTCTACGATCAATATTCATTAAGGGTATAATAGTCTTTGTGTAATAATTGAGTCGGTTGTATATCGTTGTTGTAAGACCCCGAATTTTATGAAATAAAAGTATTCAATTTTTTTTTATAATTACTATTCAGTAAATGGTTAAATTGATAAATGTTAAAGTTAAGGGTGATATATGAATTTTTTTTCAAAATATACAAGTGGTTATAAAATATTTATTGTTGTCGGGGAATATTCGTTTGGTCGTGGAATATTCTTTCTGTCGGGGAATATTCGTACGACGGCGCAGCCATTTGTGGGCCCCATAACAGAATAACTGTCGGGGTGAAGAAAACGACAAATTTGAGTTTTTACAAATAACGTCGTAGTTGTTATCGTTAACACTGTTAGAATACCCGGTGGTTAAAATACAGTAATACGCGTTATTGCACAGTAGCACACGGTATTGCATAGTATTTTTGAAATTATTGATTCTTATGTAAGAAGGCACTACTCAATAATTGTTACAGTAATTACTGTTCAATATTTTATTTTATTGATTCAATAATTGCTACGTTAAAATTTTAAATTATTGTTGTTCAATAATTGTCACTGCACAGTATTTCCCGTTATCAGATCAATAATTCATATTATTTGAATAATATTATTAGATAACATTATTGGTAATGTCTAGAAAGTTCTGTCTAAGGAGAGGTTTGGTCACCTAATTGCGCGCCAGTAAGGAGAAATTCTTATTGGAAAGCCCCCTCTTTCCTAAGAACGACCTGGTTGTCATAAATGTGATTCTATAATATTATTTGTGAATAATTAATTATTGATTCATATGATAAGGAAATATTTATTTTATGTGGATATAAATGAGGGATATATTTTTGTGGTTAAAAATGAAGGAGTTAATGTTGAGGTTTTTATCAGTATTTTTATCGGAATGGAGGTATTAAAAATCAGGATTTTTGAGATATTTTGCGGAGGTTATAATTTTTAATCCGACCGTTGGATCGTGGTAATTTTTGGATATGTTATACATATATAAGTTGAGTATATGTACACAAATTTTAAACCGTTAAAAATGAACGTATGATTTATTATGAATTTTACGAGATGACTGGTTTAGAAATTATTGAATTTTCGGAGTTAATCATTTTGGTAGAAAATTCTAGAATTGGTGGGCCCCACTCTTGGTTGGTAAAAAAATGTGCTGAGATTTTTTATTCAAATGTGGTGGGTGAGAATAGTAGCAAGTAAAGCCATCAGGTTGCAGGTTAAGTCTGCTTCGGCGTGCTAACATTTTCCTATAAATAGAGGGCTAAGTTAGAATTGAAAATCACACCAGAATTCATAAGTTTTCTCTCTTTCTCTCTCTAGATTATTGAGTATATTTTGTGAGTATTTAGATACTCTGTGAGTTTCTATTCATCAGTGCAAGTTTCCTTCAGCCTTATACCGATCAGAAGTACTGCTCTTTTGAGGTAAGGGATAGTAAGGGATTTTAAGGGTTGTTATATTTTTCAGTTTCGTAATTTTTCTGACCTTCAAAAATTCTGAAAAACTTTGAAATGATATTTTGATGAGCTTTCTTGATTTTGTCCAAAAATGGTGATTTTTGGATGTATAGATTGAGAGTTATGAATTTTATGAGCAAAGACTATTTTAAAAGTAACCGCTTATAATTCCTTGTGGTTAACTCCAAAATTAATGAAATTTTTATTGGTTGTACATGTATATGATAGAAGTATACTCTGTAAATTTCAGAATTTTTGGACAAAAGTACAATTTATGATAAATGTCCAAATATTCGGCGGTTTTGGCCATATGAAAAAAAGTAAATGAGTTTTAAAAATTCTGAGAAAAATAATGGGACTATATTCTGCTAAATCCCAGAAAAGAAATATTTTTGGAACTGATTTGATATTTTTCATGAAAATAGACTAGTTATGAGTAAATGAATTAAATATGTTATGTGAAGTAAAAAAAATTAAAAAATAAGATTTTATGGCTTGAGAATCCTATATGAGGTATATGCAGATTTTTGATGAGGGTTTTGGTTATTGATGATGAAATCTTAAGAGTTTGCATTTTATGACTATTAAATGCATTAATTAGTAAAGTGTAAACAATTTAAATAAATTATTTATAAGCTTAAGAAATATCATTCTTTCAATATCATTATATCAAAATATTGGTATGTATATTATTGTAGAATTTCTACCTTTTTCATGTCGGAGTTAGTATTCATGAGTTACTATTCACGATAAAATTAGTTTCTTTTTCTAACCAAATTATAGTTGATTTATGAATATTGCTCTTGAAATTAAATTCATGTTTTGATCATATTATTTTTATTATCATATATAACATTTTTATAACCCTGATGTTAAATTTTTCTTTTACTTGAGTGTAAAGATGGATAAATTATTGGTATGATCGTGACTGAGGAATATCTTTGGCCTATAGTACAAAGATAAATTGTTAACTGGTATGATCATGACCATTGAATTTATAATTGAATATCTTTAGCTTAAGTGTAAAGATGAATTGATTAACATGGTTATAATTATGGTGTATATAAATTCTGAAATGATTATATATTTCTTTGAGATATTAATATATTTGGCCTGTAGTGCAAATATGAACTGTTGATGAATATATTTGGCCTGTAGTGCAAATATGAATTGTTGATGAATATCTTTGGCTTGTAGTGCGAAGATGAACTGTTGTTGAATATCTTTGGCCCGTAGTGCAAAGATGGTTTATTGATGAATATCTTTGGCCGTAGTGCGAAGATGGATTTATTAGCATGATTATGAACAGGAACTGTGATTTGGTATAACCATTATCTTTGATATTTCAGGTAAAGACAGGTGATGAAAATATCCTTCGTCCTGGGTGCGAAGAAAAATTTAGAATCACAATTATGATTATGAGTTATTCATATGATTGTGGAAAGGAACTGTTGAGTGATGTTACAGGAATAAAACATTGTTGGTGGATTTTTAACATAGAGAAGATAATAGACTTTATAGTCTATTTGACTCTTCTAATGGATTGATTATTCCGCTGCAACTATGGTTGAAATTTTTATCATCTACCATATGTTCTAAATCTCTGATTTATTACTGATGAAGGCTATTGATAATTTAATTATCTTTAGTCATGATATTCTTTACTGGGCTAGTTGTGCTCACCCTTTTGTTTCACAATTCCTTTCAGGTAATAAGAGTGTAGCTGGGTCGAGCGGGGGTAACAAGGGAATAGAACGGTGGTCATCATTTAGTAGTTATATTAGATGAAGAAAATAGGGTGAGGCAAACCCAACGTTGGAAGGGTGTTTTGCCACTGTCATACAAGATGTCTAATGACATACAACCTCGTGTCATCATAAGACAGGGTTGTGCACATCCACTTGCTGAGTATATCTACGAGTACTACTTATATAATCTTGGTGTTTGTTTGAAGTATAATTCTCAATTAGAAACAGTGGAGATAATGATAAGTCAAGAGAAGACTCACCATTGGGAAGAATATGATAGTAAACTTCTTGTTTTTCTTTGGGGTCTATTGGGTCAACCAAGGATAATTCTGTGGCCATATGATATCTATCATAACCTAGATGCATGGCCTCCCATATACGAAGGTTTCCTTGAGCACTTCCCAAAGATTCTAATTTCTAAAACAGTTTTTAACTATACCTTTATGTAAGGTGTCATTGTGACGTGCTATCCAAGGTTGGGATAAGAGTCACAGTTGGTATATATTTGTATTCAAACTCACAGCATATGTGTTGTTGTATTTTGCACGACAATTGTTGTAATAAAGTTGTTGTTATTTTCTGTACCATGTATTTGGCGACTCAGAATAGGTTGGATGGAATGGACCTATTTTGGGGTTGTCACATTTGGTATCAGAGCTTAGGGATATGATCTCTGGCGGAGATCGGAGAATACAACTAGGAGAGGAGAGATGAGTAAATCATTCGCTAGTGTGTCATACCTAAGCTTATTTGTTGGTCAGTCATAATATCGGGATATTATGTGATATGTTAATTTGTTTAATTAACCCTTGTTTTATGACAGTATTTGAGAATTACAGCTGAGAATGCTAACAATGGAGTGAATGAGACTGTGGGGATACCTCTAATCACTAACCGTGATAATGTGATGTCAGAAGAAGAAGGAATTAGAGATATCCATGTAGTGAATGAAGAATTGATAGTTGCACCCGAGATAGTCGCAGAGGTAACAACTGAGACTGAGGAAGAAGAGGAAGAAGAAGTACCTGAGGAGAGTTTATTAGAGGTATTATATGATCAAAATGTTGAATTTCAAAATCGTATTCATGAGTTAGAAGAACAGGCAGAAGAACGACAGGCGGTCGTGGAACAAAAGGATGCAACAATTCAAGCTTGTGTTGCCCGATATGTGATGCTTGAACAGAAGCATTCTTTGGCAGAGTATAAGATGATAAAAATGGAATCTGAGCTGAAAGAAGAAAAAACTGAACGAGTGAGAATAAGTGATGCATGGGCAAAAGCCGCACGATACGTGGATATTGTGGAAAGAGATGTTCGATCAAAGAATGCTAAAATAGATAATATGAATTTCTCTTTTTGGAAAGCAATTGGGAGAACCCAACATCGAGTTTTGAATTACCCTGTACATAGCGGTCAACCTGAATCCGATATGGATCGAAGATTGATGATTCAGATCATGAATGAGGAGTACGAAGAGGCAGTTGAGGGAGGAATATGTCCTATAGAAAGGTATATTCCAACGGTAATGATGACGCCAAATGCTGCTCCAGACAAGTCAAAACCGAGTAGTTCGAGGGATGGCGGTTGTCATGACTTTCCAACAAATGAGGAACCCAAATGAAGTTATCATGGGAGATGAGCAATGAAGAAATCATGATGATCTGAGAGATAGAATCTGAAATGGAAGCAAGGTATTCTCAACTCTTCAAAATACCAGGTACGTAAATTTCGGGGATAAAATTTCATAAGGAGGGGAGATTGTAAGACCCCGAATTTTATGAAATAAAAGTATTCAATTTTTTTTATAATTACTATTCAGTAAATGGTTAAATTGATAAATGTTAAAGTTAAGGGTGATATATGAATTTTTTTTCAAAATACACAAGTGGTTATAAAATATTCATTGTTGTCGGGGAATATTCGTTTGGTCGTGGAATATTCTTTCTGTCGGGGAATATTCGTACGACGGCGTAGCCATTTGTGGGCCCCATAACAGAATAACTGTCGGGTGAAGAAAACGACAAATTTGAGTTTTTACAAATAACGTCGTAGTTGTTATCGTTAACACTGTTAGAATATCTGGTGGTTAAAATACAGTAATACGCGTTATTGCACAGTAGCACACGGTATTGCATAGTATTTTTGAAATTATTGATTCTTACGTAAGAAGGCACTACTCAATAATTGTTACAGTAATTACTGTTCAATATTTTATTTTATTGATTCAATAATTGCTACGTTAAAATTTTAAATTATTGTTGTTCAATAATTGTCACTGCACAGTATTTCCCGTTATCAGATCAATAATTCATATTATTTGAATAATATTATTAGATAACATTATTGGTAATATCTAGAAAGTTCTGTCTAAGGAGAGGTTTGGTCACCTAATTGCGCGCCAGTAAGGAGAAATTCTTATTGGAAAGCCCCCTCTTTCCTGGGAACGGCCTGGTTGTCATAAATGTGATTCTATAATATTATTTGTGAATAATTAATTATTGATTCATATTATAAGGAAATATTTATTTTATGTGGATATAAATGAGGGATATATTTTTGTGGTTAAAAATGAAGGAGTTAATGTTGAGGTTTTTATCAGTATTTTTGTCGGAATGGAGGTATTAAAAATCAGGGTTTTTGAGATATTTTGCGGGGGTTATAATTTTTAATCCGACCGTTGGATCGTGGTAATTTTTGGATATGTTACACATATATAAGTTGAGTATATGTACACAAATTTTGAACCGTTAAAAATGAACGTATGATTTATTATGAATTTTACGAGATGACTAGTTCAGAAATTGTTGAATTTTCGGAGTTAATCATTTTGGTGGAAAATTCTAGAATTGGTGGGCCCCACTCTTAGTTGGTAAAGAAATGTGCTGAGATTTTTTATTCAAATGTGGTGGGTGAGAATAGTAGCAGGTAAAGCCATCAGGTTGCAGGTTAAGTCTGCTTCGGCGTGCTAACATTTTCCTATAAATAGAGGGCTAAGTTAGAATTGAAAATCACACCAGAATTCATAAGTTTTCTCTCTTTCTCTCTCTAGATTATTGAGAATATTTTATGAGTATTTAGATACTCTGTGAGTTTCTATTCATCAGTGCAAGTTTCCTTCAGCCTTATACTGATCAGAAGTACTGCTCTTTTGAGGTAAGGGATAGTAAGGGATTTTAAGGGTTGTCATATTTTTCAGTTTCGTAATTTTTCTGACCTTCAAAAATTTTGAAAAACTTTGAAATGATATTTTGATGAGTTTTCTTGATTGTGTCCAAAAATGTTGATTTTTGGATGTATAGATTGAGAGTTATGAATTTTATGAGAAAAGACTATTTTAAAAGTAACCGCTTATAATTCATTGTGGTTAACTCCAAAATTGATGAAATTTTTATTGGGAGTACATGTATATGATAGAAGTATACTCTGTAAATTTCAGAATTTTTGGACAAAAGTACAATTTATGATAAATGTCCAAATATTCGGCGGTTTTGGCCATATGAAAAATAGTAAATGGGTTTTAAAAATTCTGAGAAAAATATATGTTCAATATGAGACTATATTCTGCTAAATTCCAGAAAAGAAATATTTTTGGAACTGATTTGGTATTTTTTATGAAAATAGACTAGTTATGAGTAAATGAATTAAATATGTTATGTGAAGTAAAAAAAAATTGAAAAATAAGATTTTATGGCTTGAGAATCCTATATGAGGTATATGCAGATTTTTGATGAGGGTTTTGGTTATTGATGATGAAATCTTAAGAGTTGACATTTTATGATGATTAAATGTATTAATTAGTAAAGTGTAAACAATTTAAATAAATTGTTTATAAGCTTAAGAAATATAATTCTTTCAATATCATTACATCGAAATATTGGTATGTATATTATTGTGGAATTTTTACCATTTTTATGTCGGGGTTACTATTCATGAGTTACTATTCACGACAAAATTAGTTTCTTTTTCTAACCAAATTATAGTTGATTTATGAATATTGCTCTTGAAATTAAATCCATGTTTTGATCATATTATTTTTATTATCATATATAACTTTTTTATAACCCTGATGTTGAATTTCTCTTTTACTTGAGTGTAAAGATGGATAAATTATTGGTATGATCGTGACTGAGGAATATCTTTGGCCTATAGTGCAAAGATGAATTGTTAACTGGTATGATCATGACCATTGAATTTATAATTGAATATCTTTAGCTTAAGTGTAAAGATGAATTGATTAACATGGTTATAATTATGGTGTATATAAATTCTGAAATGATTATATATTTCTTTGAGATATTAATATATTTGGCCTGTAGTGCAAATATGAACTGTTGATGAATATATTTGGCCTGTAGTGTAAATATGAACTGTTGATGAATATCTTTGGCCTGTAGTGCGAAGATGAACTGTTGTTGAATATCTTTGGCCCGTAGTGCAAAGATGGTTTGTTGATGAATATCTTTGGCCGTAGTGCGAAGATGGATTTATTAGCATGATTATGAACAGGAATTGTGATTTGGTATAACCATTATCTTTGATATTTCAGGTAAAGACAGGTGATGAAAATATCCTTCGTCCTGGGTGCGAAGAAAAATTTAGAATCACAATTATGATTATGAGTTATTCATATGATTGTGGAAAGGAACTGTTGAGTGATGTTACAGGAATAAAACATTGTTGGTGAATTTTTAACATAGAGAAGATAATAGACTTTATAGTCTATTTGACTCTTCTAATGGATTGATTGTTCCGCTGCAACTATGGTTGAAATTTTTATCATCTACCATATGTTCTAAATCTCTGATTTATTACTGATGAAGGCTATTGATAATTTAATTATCTTTAGTCATGATATTCTTTACTGGGCTAGTTGTGCTCACCCTTTTGTTTCACAATTCCTTTCAGGTAATAAGAGTGTAGCTGGGTCGAGCGGGGGTAACAAGGGAATAGAACGGTGGTCATCATTTAGTAGTTGTATTTGATGAAGAAAATAGGGTGAGGCGAACCCAACGTTGGAAGGGTGTTTTGCCACTGTCATACAAGATGTCTAATGACATACAATCTCGTGTCATCATAAGACAGGGTTGTGCACATCCACTTGCTAAGTATATCTACGAGTACTACCTATATAATCTTGGTGTTTGTTTGAAGTATAATTCACGATTAAAGACAGTGGAGATAATGATAAGTCAAGAGAAGACTCACCATTGGGAAGAATATGATAGTAAACTTCTTATTTTTCTTTGGGGTCTATTGGGTCAACCAAGGATAATTCTGTGGCCATATGATATCTATCATAACCTAGATGCATGGCCTCCCATATACGAAAGTTTCCTTGAGCACTTCCCAAAGATTCTAATTTCTAAAACAGTTTTTGACTATACCTTTATGTAAGGTGTTATTGTGACGTGCTATCCAAGGTTGGGATAAGAGTCACAGTTGGTATATATTTATATCCAAACTCACAGCATATATGTTGTTGTATTTTGCACGACAATTGTTGTAATAAAGTTGTAGTTATTTTCTGTACCATGTATTTGGCGACTCAGAATAGGTTGGATGGAATGGACCTATTTTGGGGTTGTCACAGTTGTGTTCATTTTTCATGTTCATTTCCTTAGTGTCATTTTATTGTGTATAAAAGAAACTACTTGTAATCAGTTGAGGTTATGAAATGAATTGGTCTTCCTTCTGAACTTCTCTCTACTTTTTCTGAACTCTCTCTTTCTCTAAATCTCTTCTACGTCAGAAATCTCCATAAATTAAGCTGAACTTGAGCTCAGTAAGGAATTTGATTATCCAAATTCTTACAAGTGGTATCAGAGCTTGATACGATCAGTGGATATGGCTACTAATAATAAGAGATTAACGAATCTAGAAACGAACCTCCAGGATTTGTAAATTCAATTGCAATCCTCAGTGGAGTCTCTCCAAAAAGGATTCAATGATAAGCTTGAGAAGCTAATGAAAGGAGTAGAAGCAATATTCATAGCACAAGGATAGAAGCAAGATAATGGAAAACCTAACACTCACAATCAACAAACTCAACAAACTCCTCCAAATCCAAATCTAAATCAACAAAGGTTGGGATCAATCCTTGGATCATTTGAGGGAGGTAGTACACATAACAATATAAATGAAGGTATATTCCAGACTATTAGATTTGAATTCCCTAAATTCCATGGATCTAACCCAAGGACCTGGATTAGGAAGTGCAATAAATTGTTTTCTTATCATAATGTTGCTGAAAATCAGAAAATATACCTAGCAACTATGCATCTCGAAGGAGAGGCTGAGTTGTGGTATTCTAGTTTTGTTGAAAATGGTGTTGACCTGACCTGGAATGGTTTAATTGATGAATTGCTAGCTAAATTTAGTTTTGAGACTAAGATGAATCCTACAGCTGAACTTAAGAAGTTGCAACAAACCACAACTATAGATGAATATCGAACAAAGTTTGAGGAACTAAGAGGTTGGGCACTGATAAAAAATTCAAAGTTTAATGAAGAATTTTTTATTGATTGCTTTGTTGGTGGACTGAGGGAGGATATTCAGTTAGGTATCCAGGAGTTAGGGGTTACTACTCTTAAGGAGGCTATTCGTTTGGCTATAGTTGAAGAGCTAAAGTGGAAGCATGGATCAAAAGAAGCAGAACTGTACTAAAATATTCTATCATTAATAATTCCAGCAGCAAGAATGTAGTAATGAATTCTAGCTTGCAGAAAAGTGTTAGCAATAATGGAATGGAATTCTCTAGTCCTAATGTGGGGGAAAATAAGGTTGCTTGGTCTGGAAATGAGCAGAGAAGAGGTATACTAGTTAAGCATTTGACTAGAGATCAAATACTTGAGAAAAGGAGGAAGGGGCTATGTTTTTCCTGTGATGAGCCATATGTATTTGGTCATGTATGCAAACAGCCTCATTTGTTCATGATGGTACCATTTGAGGAGGAGGAAATCTGCTTAGAAACTGAGGAACAAAAAAATTATGTAACAAAAGTAGAGATGCAGGAAGAGCAAAACAGGCCATTACCGGAGGATCAAAAGGATGATGTACAAATAACATTGCATGCTTTATCTGGACATAATGCTAACAATACCATCAGAGTACAAGGGTTAGTGGGGGGTAGATTAGTTAGCATATTAATTGACAGTGGTAGCACTAAAAATTTCTTAGATCCTCACGCTGCTAAGAAACTGAAGGTTAAGCTAACAAATACTCCACCAGTGACAGTCTCAGTTGCAGATGGTTTTAAGGTGCAGAGTGGACAAGTGTGCTTAGAGTTCCAATGGCAGGTGCAGGGTAGAAATTACACTACAATGATGAGGATTCTACCCTTGGGAGGTGTTGATGCTGTTCTAGGGGTCCAATGGTTGAGGACAGTAAGTCCTGTAACTTTTGACTTCAATAAACTGCAGCTCCAATTTATGCAAAATGGGGAGACAGTGTTGATGAAGGGGGAAGACATTAATGTTACTCCAACAATACAGCTAATGGAATCTAGCGAGTTCCAGAACCTATTGCAAACAACATCTCATGGTTTTTTTGGATGCTTATATGGAATCTTGGAATGTGAAAACTGTCCACCCTCAGAACCTACATGTCCAAAACTTAAAGAGTTTCTGAAATCATTCTCAGATGTCTTTGAAGAACCTAGAGAAATAGAGGCATTACTTAATGGGAAACAAGTTTATTATTAAAACAGATCACCAAAGTCTTAAATATCTGTTGGATCAGAGAATAACTACTACTAATCAACAGAAGTGGATCACAAGGTTAATGGGACTGAACTATGAAATTTGTTACAGGAAAGGAAAGGAAAGGAAAATTTAGCAGCTGATGGTTTATTTAGGCAGCTTCATCATGAGTCTCAGGAAGGTATCAGCAATGTCTCCCATTATTTGGCTATTACCTCAGTTACTCCTACTTTGATTCAAGAGCTAGCTCAGACTTGGGAAACTGATCCTGAATTTCAGCAGGTGATAGCTCAACTTGCATTAGATCCTACTTCCTTGCCAAATTTTTCTTTTGTTCATGGCAGACTTAAATACAAGGAAAGATTAGTTGTTGGTCACATTCCTAGCTGTGAAAACTAAGCTTTTACACGAATTTCATATTTCTCCTGTGGGAGGTCACTCAGGAAGAAGAGGACTTTTGAAAGGATTTCAAAGTTTTTCTATTGGTCATCTCTGAGGAAGGATGTAATCAACTTTGTTAAGGAATGTGGCATCTGTCAACTTAGCAAACATGAAACTGCTGTGGTGCCAGGGCTGATGCAACCACTCCCTATTCCTGATATTCCTTGGAAGGATATTGTTATGGACTTCATTGAAGGATTACCTACTTCTCATGGTTACAACTCCATCTTGGTAGCTATAGATAAACTCACTAAATATGCACATGTTTTGGTTTTAAAGCACCATTTTACTGCCACTGATGTTGCTACCCTTTTCCTCAATCATATTCATAAGCTGCACGGGCTACCTAGTTCTATAGTCTCAGATAGGGATAGAATTTTCATAGGGCATTTCTGGCAATCCTTATTCAAATTCTTGGGTATTAAACTTCAACTTAGTACAACCTATCACCCACAGAGTGATGGCCAATCTGAAAGACTTAATCAATGCTTGGAGGCTTATCTGAGATGTATGTGCAATCCGAGACCTAAATCATGGAGTGAATGGCTATTGCTTGCTGAGTGGTGGGATAATACTCATTACCACAGTGGTACATAGTTGACTCCTTTCCAAGCCTTGTATGGGTATGCAGCTCCACATGTTTCTTATCATCAATATGGTACTATTTCTGATCCTACAGCTAGATTGTTTTGCTAGTCTAGAAACCGGTTGTTACAACTTTTGAAGCACAATCTCTCCCAAGCTCAGTGTCGTATGAAGAATTATGCTGATGCCAATAGACTGGAAATGGTCTTCAATGTGGGGGATTTGGTCTATTTGAAGGTTCGATCTTATAAACAACATTCTATGACACAATCTAAATATTCCAAGTTAGACACCAAATATTATGGTCCCTTTCCAGTGCTGGACAAGATAGGCTCTGTTGCTTACAAATTACTACTTCCCTCTGCTATTAAAATGCATCCAGTGTTTTATGTGTCTCAATTGAAAAAAAAACTTGGTGTTTCTGCTCAAGTTTCCCCAGTTCTGCCTCCAGTTGATGCTCATGGCCAGTTTGTTATTGAACCTCTTGCAGTGCTAGATCGGAAAATGGTTAAGAAAATCAATGCAGTTGCGGTTGACGTTTTGGTTCAATGGGCTAACACTCTACCTTCAGAGGCAACTTGGGAATTGTGGTCTGATTTTCATGCTAAATTTCCTGATTTTACTCCTTGAGGACAAGTGGGTTTTTAAGGGGGATGGATTGTAAGGAACCCAAATATTACAACACTACGATAATACACACTACGATAATACCTCTACTCTACGATCAATATTCATTAAGGGTATAATAGTCTTTGTGTAATAATTAAGTCGGTTGGGTATCGTTGTGTTCATTTTTTATGTTCATTTCTGTAGTGTCATTTTACGTGTTATTTTACTGTGCATAAAAGAAACTACTTGTAATCAGTTGTGGTTATGAAATGAATTGTTCTTCCTTCTGAACTTCTCTCTACTTCTTCTGAACTCTCTCTCTAAATATCTTCTAAGTCGTAAATTTCCATAAATTGAGCTGAACTTGAGCTCAGTAAGGAATTTGATTATCCAAATCCTTACAGTTTTGATGAGTTCAAGACAGCTGATCCCAAATTTCACAAAATTTTATCTCTGATAAAGAAAGCTGGTCTTGAAGAAGCTCTGGGCACCAGCACATGGATCTACCCAAAGCTAATAAAGGAATTTTACAGCAATGGAGTTTTTGAGAGTGACACCATCACCACAAAAGTTAGGGAGTACAAATCAAACTCAAGGCTGAAGACATAAATCTGGCCATAGGTTTTAAGTCAAAGGGACTCCTATCGACAGAGGTCATCGACTTTCATGAAGGACTGAAGAGGATGCATCACAAAAAGAATGAAACTGTCAGGGGGTATAAGAAGAAGGAGTTTCCCCAAAAATATGAGTTTCTAGTTGACATTGTTGGAAAGTGCATATGTTGCAAAAGCTCTGGCCACGACTCTGTGAATGATGTACAACTGAAGCTTATGACAGCAATCTGCTATAGGATCCAACTCAACTTTGGAGCCCCACTCATCGATTAGATCGGGAAGTGGATTCTCAATTTAAAGAAATCAAAGAGCTCTGGTAAGATGCTTTACGGGTGATTTATAAGAATCATCCTACAATCTGCACTGGGTGACAAAATTGGGGATAATGAAGGAGAATCCATCAATCCCAACAGGAGGATGACTCAACAGCTATTTAAAAATTGGAAAAGAAATCCAGCTAAAAATGTCAGGATGATATCTGAATCTAGTGGAAGAACTGGTGATGCAAAGGAGTCCGGAGTACCAGGAAACATGTCCGTTCTAAAGGAAACTGAAGAAGAAGAAGAAGAAATCAACAAGGAAGAACCCATTGCTTTAATTAGAAAAAGTAAGGGTAAGAGAAAAATGAAGGCTCCAATGGAAGAGGAGCCTCAAGGCTCAACTACTGAGGAACCTCAAGAGAATTCAGGTACTGAAACTCTGAAGAAACTGAAAAGTCAAAAACAGCAGTCTGAGGAAGAAGAAGACAGAGCTACCATCTCTCAGTTGCTCAAGAAAGGAAAGCGGAGTCACAAGTCAACAAAGCCCTCTTTTCCTTCGATCGTAGAGTCCCTACCGATCATAGAAACCAGACTGGACACCACTCCCGAAGAAAATGCTGCAAGAACTTCTCAACCTGGTCAACCATTCAAAACTGAAGCTAAGAAAGTACTGAGGCTATGGCTCAGCCTAGGAAGCCAAGAAGAAAACTTGTCAAGAAGTACATCCTTGTCAATGAAGGAGTGCTAAAAGAAGAAGACAGAAAGATAGCTGGTGAAAAAGGATTACCCGAACCTGAGAAGGGGCTATCCGAAGCAAGTCAGAAGAACACAGTTCAAGTTGAGGGGGAGCTACCTGAAGTTCTTACTCCAGAGAATGCTCCAGCTGAGGGGGAGCTGTTTGAAATGCAAATAAATGATCAAGTTTAGGGGGAGCCTCATGAAGTCCCCATGTCAAAAGAAGCTGCACCTAAGGAGGAACTGACAAGTGATCATCATGAATCTCCCTCAGTATCTCAAGAGATTCTAGCTCCAGAAAATGCAGAAATGAAAAAAAGTGAAGCTTTAGAGGATGAGAGAGCAGAAGAGCAAAATAGAAAAGTGGAAATGATTGATATAGTGGAAACGTCAAATAAAGACAGAGAAGAAGAAGAGGATGACGAAGTTGAGATCATTGCTATGGGCTGTGATGGACATCAGAGAGCCAACTACAATCAACTGTTCTCCTATCTACCTATGATGCCAATTCATAGAGCACAAATCCTCAACTCTTGGGATCACATGTTTTGGATCTTCAAAGCCTATCCAGCAATCTCGGTGCTAGCTCATGGATTCCCAGACAAATTTAACTTTGCCAGAAAGCTGATCACCAACGACCCATCTTTAGAAAATGGGTATGAGGTACAAACTATTCTTGACTCTTTTAGGATAAATCACTATCCACCATCATTTTTTAATCAATTCTATGAATCACCAAGATGGTTGGAAGTGATACTTCATCCACTCAATCAATTTCCAGGTACAGAAACAGAATCCCAACATTCTGTACCTGATGAACCAAATATGCCCAACTTTATATTGATCAAATCTCCTATAATCTCTCACTCTACGATTACTGATCCAAATCCAATCGTAGAGTCACCTGCTCAAGATATAGAGTCACCTCTTCCTGAAGCTCAACCCCACACAATAGCCCCTCCATCCGATATCACATCCTCATCCACTAATGAGTATTTTAATCTAGACCTTGCTCTCTTCACTATGCAAAATCAATACACAAGGGCCTCTCCTCCAAATAATTCGCAACTCCTTGAACTTATAACTGATCTCCCTACCAAAACGAAGTTGTTAGAAGCAACTAAGAAACTGACCAAGGATATACAAGAAGATCTTGAAGTTCACTCCGAACTTGTTCACATGAGGCTGACTCATTTGATTGATGCTGCCAATACTCTCCCAAGCAACCTATACTCTGAACTGACAAAGAAGCTTAGGGTGATAATAAAAGAGATGATCCATAGTATCAATGAAAGGGATCAAATCCACTTTCTAGCTACCAAGAAGCACAGGGATGCTGTTCTTATTTTACAGAATACTCAAGAATCCCAAAATCAACTTCTGATGGAAAATCTCACGAGTTTAAAGACCCAAATGAAAGAATTCTAAGCATTCTCCATGGGTCAAATGCATCAAACAAAAAATGACTTGGCCATTCTACAAAAGAGAGAAGCTCAAACTGACTCTCTGATCCAGGAAAATCGTGCAGACATTGTTCAATCCCAGACTCAACTCAACAAACTCGTACAAGGCATGACTCGCTTATCTGAAGATATTCGAACCCTTGATGGTGACATAAAGGGGGAGAATAAAGGGGAAGAAGGCGACAAAGGAAAAGGCAAAGGAGGCAAAGAAAAAGCTAAAATCGCTCACTTCTCAAGAAGTTCTCCCACAAGTTCTCCTGCAAGATAGTCTCGCCATCAGACTCCACGACCTGAATAACATCAAATTCTCATGGCACAACCACTAAGGAGTCAAAGGCCTTCTCCAAGCTCACAAGAAGTGACCACCACTGGTCTAAGAATGCCAATTGGAGATCCTGCATTCATGAATAGACACGATCATTCGCCAAGGCTAAGTCAGAGTGAGATGGAAGATATAACATGGAGAGATGATGTCAGTAGGAGAAGAAGAGCTCAAGAGTATGCAAATCCTCCAAGGAACAAAAGGCAGAAGAAGTAGAGATAAGTTGAAACTCATTTCTTATTGATGTAACTAAGCTTACTTGTAATATCTATCTTTACAAACATCAATAAATTCATGCTTATTCTCTAGAGGTTTCAGCTGCTCACTGAAACACTAAGTCATATTTACTTTCTAGCAAGTGCATCTAGAAATTAATAATCATGATACAAATCTCCTTGGTTATGTCAACACCAAATAAGGGGAGATTGCATATTTAAATTTGATGTTGTAAGTAAATATTCATAATTATATGTAAAGTCCTTCAAAGGAACACATGTACAAGGACTTAGTGATAGATCAAACTTGTTAGGTTGATCTGGACTTTAATGCTTATCATTCTGTAAATGAATGTATAGAAGAAAAGATCAAAGCTGTTAGGTTGATCTATATCTTGAGATGTAATAGATAGGCTTCAACTGAACTATAGTCTATCGAGCTGATCAAGAGATTGCAAAAGCCAAGGCAGAATCGTAGAGCATCGAGAATAGTAGTGTATCTACTTTGGAGGGCCTTTCCCAAAATTATAGAGTGGTCCAAATGTTTACCGAGCCAACTCAGAGATCGTAGTGTGCTCTCGGAAGCGTAGAGTCTGCAAGTCAAGCAAGTGAAGATAGTATTGTACCAGTACTTAAGAGAAATCATAGTATTCTCGTTTAGCAGTATCAGTTCAAGCACCAAGGTGGAAAGACACCGCGATCAGAATCGTAGAGCTTCATCTATCTGTGTCAGAAGCATCGAGCCTCGTCCATTTGTTTAAAGATAAATCACAACAAATATGGAATGGGCTATAGACGTTAAAGTCCTCTAGAGTCCCAATGACACAACAGTCATCCTTAGTATATAACAAAGAAACATATTGAAGAAGCTAAGAAAAGTACTCTGGCTCAGCAAAAAACACCTTTTTAGGTGTTAGGTGAAACAGCAGTCTATTGTGTCAGTGGGCCAGACTGCTAATCAGAAGATGTGCAGAAAGTCTCCATCAAAGCTCAGAAATGTCAAATGCATTTAATGCTTCAACGAATACATTTCAAAGGCATCATATATACAAAACATAAGCAGATGAAAGATTCAAGCAAGTACTGAACAAAAACGCTAAAGAACACTCAACGCTCAACTCTACGATCTGAAAAGAGAAAGCTTGCTCAGCTACTCAGTTCTTTCGAATAAGAGCTTAACGACAACTGAGTAGCACCATTCAAGAACTCATCAACTGCTATCAAGTAAAGTAAGAAGTTTCTAAGTTAGAAGGACTTGAAGAGTTCTAAGCAAATTGTGAAGAACCAAGTCTGCTGGACTTGAAGAGTTCAAAAGTGAACTAAGAAGTTCGAAGACTGCTGGTCTTGAAGGAATCTGTGAGATTCAGAAAGTGTAAAGATATCCATAGTGAATTTCCTACTCGAGGAGTAGAAGAGTGGACTAGGAGCTTTAAGTGCTCTGAACCAATTAAAACACTGTGTTTTTTACATTATTGCTATAACTGCCATAACTGCTTATCTCTCATTAACTTGTTATATCTTAAAGGGGAAACAAACAACTCATAATTCCGCTGTGTTTAAGTCATTATCAAAACTAACAAGTATTTCAAAAAGAATTTTAAAATATCTATTCAACCCCCCCTTCTAGATAACTATTGTGCCTCTGAGAACTAACAGAAATTATTAGCTATAGTGTAACTGACAACATGTCCCCCCAAAGGAACATAATTGGGTATAATGTTGGTTTGGTTACTTAAATTTCTATCGTAGTTGTTATTTCAACTTGGTTTTCACTTCTCAGCTTTTCTTTGGACACCAAAATTTGCCAAAACTTTCAAGAATTACTTGTCAGTGAGAATACTTTCATTTGATAGAATTTAATGGCGAAGAAGTAACTCTAAATTTAATAATTCCATGTCTAGAAATTTTTATGTGGAGTTTTTTCCCCTACTCGAACTAATACATAAGTGTTGTGCAGGCAGTTACATATTGCAGTTCTGGAATTATAAGGCATCTCTACAGAAATGCAAGCGTCCCATTTGCTCTTGCCTCATTAGCAAGTTGACAGCAGAGGCGTGCTTATTGAGTCAGCAGGAAAAGGAAGTGACTGAGGTCTTGGAAAATGTTCATAGGTATAATCGCCTTTTTGAAGGTGGTATGCGTGGTCTCGTGCATGTAGGTTTGCATATCTTTACTTCGTAGTTTTGCTGAGTGCGTTTTGAGCTGATTTGCAGGACCTCTTTTCTCTGTTTCATTCTCAGCCTTTAAGATGGTGAATATTTCTATGCTTATCATAACGCTATGTTATTGCCTTGCACTGCTTAAATAATAGAGTTTTGTTTATTCAATTTCTAAATAGGAAAAATTCACGGATTTTTACTATTTTATGCAAAATTTATGCTCTTAGCCTCTTACAAGGACATGCACACCAATATACACATATAAATATAATGTGTTGCACATTATTTTGTCCGTCTCATAAGGAGATATGTTCTCTTAATTTTTATGGACAATCTTTAGATTAATACCTTATAGCTCACTATGATATTGCTATTTTTGCCACAAAATAATAAATTTGAAACATTTTCTGAATCATTTAAGTTTATTCACCTATCCTTCTGTCAGTGTTTTTCCTTTTCTTAATAATACAATTTAGCACTCAGATTAGATACTATTATATATCATTGATAATAAAACCCACTAACTTTTGGTTCCTAATAGCTGTTAAACTGAGGCATATTGGAGATTATGTAAGCAACTTTTGATTCCTTATGGTATGCAAACGAGGACATATATAGAGAAATTCTTAAAGTAATGCTTCACCGCTTGTGAAACCTAGAATTACCATCAGGTGGTTGAGAAGACAAGGAAAAATAGCAAGTCTTGTTTTCAATTTTCATATCTTCTCTTTTCTTTTATTTATTTTTTGTTCATCATTTGTTGTTTTAACACAATAGCATATTTTGGAATCAGGGCTTTAGCTTTAGATAATTATATCAAGTCTTGTTTTCACTTTTCAAATCAAGAAATTGAATGGTCTTGGATTATTTATTCTTTGCCTCATTGTTTGTGAGAAATAATTATTTATTCTTTGGATCATTGTAGATTCCAAGTGGCTGATTATTTCGCTCTTTGTTTTAAATATCCTAAATTTCTAATGACTTATTGGTCCTCTACAGGTTGCTACTTTAACTGGTCATAGTCTATGGGTACTGTATCATGCTACGTCTCCTGATGGTCAGGTATAATGGATCTTTCAGTAATAAACCATTTATTAAAATGCATTGGTTGACGAGTATTTAAGTTTCAAATAGGAGAATTAATTGGTGAAAGTTGAAACTGAAACATGTTTCTGCAGACGATAGTAACTGAAGCAAGGGATGAGACGCTGAAGTTTTGGAACATCTTCCCATCTATGAAACTCCGGTACGTGAGCCAGTCATCAATGTCATTCAGTTTTAGCAATCAAAAGTGCTTATACATCTGAAACATTTTTAACAATACTTATATTCACTTCTTTCTTTCTCATTTCAGGCACCGGTAAGGGACACAGGGCTATGGTCACTAGGAAGAACTAATATTCGATGACAGAAAAAAATCCTCCTTGCACATAGTTGTGGCTTTTTGCATGTCAGTTGTAATCTATTTTGTACATCCATTCATCATCCGAGTGTGAAGGGGAAGAATAACCTCTTTTTCTTTTTTCTCTTTGGTTTTTGTTCTTTATTCTTTGGTACCGAAAAAGAGAAGCAAGTATTCACAGTTTTATCAGCAGGAGTTAGAAAGTTGCAAGTTGTTGACAGAATGATTGTTGAGGAGTTCATCATCGTATAAAAAGAATAATTCATTTGTTTGTTTTTTACACATTATTTGAAAATCGTTGCAGCGAAGAAACCATTTACTTTTTTACAAGTTGATGGAAAATGATATATCTTACAACTTTATGTATCAGTTTTTTTGTTACTAGTTATGAAAATAACCATTGTTGACCAGTATATAATGAAATTTTAACTCAATTTGTAAAATCCTAAAACTCCAATATGATTTTACATTTTATCTATACTCCCTTAAAATCCGACAACCCCAACTAAGACATAATTCTACTCAATCTCATTCTACTCAATCTCATTTATCTATATGCTTCCAATGGTTCTTCGATTAGTAACTAGAACTAAACTTATAATTGAAATTGAGGAAGAAAGTCTCATTTTTGAAGTATATAACAATTCAGAATCAGGAACAGTCGGCAGTTGAACCTCAGTAACAAGTAGTGGGACACCCAAAAACAGAGAAAACCACATTTTAGAAAGTTATGATGAATTAAAATCACAATGCTCCGACAGAAATAACCTTCTTTTCAAAATAACTTCAAAAATTCAAACCATTAATAAACAAGAAAAGGTTGATAGTATGCATACAAAAGACGAGCACATTACGGTACTACTGCATCCAAATCCAACACTACATCCAACCTGGGGGTCTATAATATTGCAATTGTATTGTACTACTATATTACATAGAATACAAAATAAGATGGCAGAAAGAACAACTCATAATAGCAGAGCCTACAAACATCACTATATACTCAACAAATAGCTGTCACTTGGAGCAAGCATCAGCCGAAGCCTTCTTTCGACAGGTTGACTACCCCCAAAATCTCTCTCCTCTGCTAACAATGACTGTAAGTCGCTGCCATTTGCCAAGTTATTGAATTCAACAGCTTTGGAAGGCATTGTTGGATAGTGTCGTTGGCAGAATGTCATCAATCTCTTGACTGATTGCAAATACTTGCGAGTTGTCTCATCGTTCATTATATAGGCAACACTATTGGTGTAGATCTTTTCACAAGTTGAACGTTCGTGAATACCAACCACAGTAACACCAATTGGCTAAGGTGCATTACCAATGGCCATTCTGATATAGTGATCCATTGCGGCTAAATAGTCTTGCCTCATGCAACAGTCAACCACCAACATCAATGCTTGTCGAATATCATCAGGAAGAGCCTATAAACAAAATAAATCAAGTATAAGACAACCAATTAAGTATTCCCTATTTGCAAAAAGTACAGTAACAAACAAAATGAATCCAAACACAAGTTCACAAACTTAGAAGTAGTGACCCCATAACCTAGTATTCTTTTAATAGTTTATCACTAATGTAGCTAGCACTTTCAACAGTATAAGTATTTCAAAAAGATATGTCATGTCAATAAATATCAACAATGGTAAGTAGTAACAAATGCTATACTTAGATTTCCTTTATATTTGCTCTTATTTTGCAATAAACATATACCTTTACTTCAACCTACTATAGTAAAAAATAGAAGACTGAACAACTTGAGAACACCCTATTATTAGTCACTATTTGTTTGTCCACCATCACCATCCATAACTATGATTCGCATATTTATTTGAATAAAAATTAACAATAACGGTTTTGGTATGAAGTGTAATATTCTAGATCAAAATTAGCTGTTCTGAATACTAGCATTGCCAACGACACAGACGTCCATAAATTAGTGAAATTGAAATGCATTATCTTTTTCATATGTCAGATCACCAAGACAAATGCATTATCTTTTTCATATGTCAATCTTAGACAATGTCAATGCAATAAAATAACAATTAAAATACAACATAATTAAGAACCATCATCAGGTTTGAACTATAGTGACCTACAATGCTGGGAGTAGGGATAAGAGCTGATGCGCGGATAATAAGATTCCAAGATAAGACAAATATTAAACTTGAACAGGAATAGCGAAAAAAAAGAAACAACAAGATCATTTTGCCAACACATATTCAATGGAAGAGGTATAAAAAATCCTGAAAGTAAGAGAGGTTTTATACAAAGCACAAAGGCAAAGAAAATATATTCAAAAAATATACATAGAAAATCAAATTTCTATTTGGATAGAGAACAACCGATACAGACCGACTGAAATGGGAATAAAAGTGAACACGGAAAGTATGACTGTCAAATAAATTCGAAGTAGCATCCAACTATGACTAAAATCTTAAATCTCATACCAATATATTTAGACAAAAGTAGAAGGGGAAGAAATATAAGGCAAACTCCATAATCAGAATCTTATACTGTTGAAGGTGCTAGCTACTTTCAGATGTCTTTCTATGTAGCCATGTACAAATCAGTGACTGTGTATATATGTGTAATACTAATCAAGTGATGAATTAAAGCTAAATAATGAATTAAACAAAAATTAATTGTGCCACAATTGTTATAGAAGAACAGAGGAACAATCGTGGTGAAAAAACCCATTAAAAAATTACCAAATCGCAACATCACTTTTAAAGAGGTCACATAAACCCTAGAAATCATCCTACATCAAACCCTTACCGAATTGAGGTGTGAATCAAGGAGGTCTGAAATAGAAGTCAAGATCGAACTGATGAACAGCCGTGTTTTTGTATTGGTCTGAAGTCACGATGGTAATCGCAGCGGCGATGGCGGGGTAATTTCTATATACGGAAGCGGATTTGGGAGGAGAAGCCCTTATGCGACTGGGGAGGAGATGATGCGCGATTGAGGAGGAGAAGGGAGAGAAGCCCTTATGCGACTGGGGGAGGATATGATGCGCGATTGAGGAGGAAAAGGGAGAGAAGCCGTGCTTTTATTTTTTAACTCCAAAACGACGTCGTTTTGGCGACTGTGTAAAAAAAAAAGAGCACGACTGTGCATACCCATTCTCCCCTATATATATGTGTGTGTGTGTGTGTGTGTGTGTGTGTGTGTGTTTCACTTTCTTTCTCTACCTTAGTCCTCTCAAAATAAAACCCCAAAAAGGAAGAGAGTTATTGTAGTAGGTGAGGAGAGATAAAAAGGAGAAGGGGTTAAAAAGATGGAGTAGTATTAAGGGTTCCAAATAGAACCAATGGTATAAATGGAGATAACAAATATTTTAATATCATTTTATATTTTTTCTCTCATATAAAAAAATCTCATTTAATATATTTTTAAGTGTTAACACCAAGATCCGTCTACGCGCCTTAATCACCAAAAATGCGTTCAATCTTGCATAAAAACGAGTAAACACAAAAAACTTGATGGCTTGGGGGACCGGGGGATAGCTCCGGTGTGAGAATAAGTACAGGCTGATATAAAGTTTACAATGGAGGCTTAATGCTCTAGTGCTAAAAAGTAAATTACATGTACCTTAAAACTAATGTAGTGCATTGTATTTATAGTGATCTCACGGCCTTGTAAGCAATCCTTCTCCAAATCAAGTTAAGGTTTTCAATCATCATAGGATCGTATCAAATCTCCTTTAATTAAGAAAGTGGATCCATAGTCCAACACTTCCTTCCATAATCAGAATCCAAATATAATTAGGAACCTTAACACATAAGTCCCCCATCCACAAAATCCACTTCTGACCCAAGCCCAAATAACACCACATAATTAATAGCCCAATACACTCCAAAGGCCCAAATAATCATAGCCCATCATTGCCTCCCAGTCTTCAATCAAATAGAATATGGAATATAGAAGAGTATACAAAAAATGGCCTAAACAGTGTAGGATCCCAAATAAATCCGAACAAGGCCCAACCATTAAAACCACCCTAAAACCGGGCACTTTAACCTTTCAATTCCATCATCATTATACTCATTAAATGTGCCGCCCTCGATATTCAGAAACAAGTGAAAAGACAACACTATAAAAACCCACTTCCTCTAATTTACACGGTTTCACCTGCTCATTTGAAATTCAAAGATCTCTTGCTTCCTCCTCTCTCAGCTTCCTACCTTCACAATGCATCAATGGCTCCCCAAACCCCAGAAAATGCTTTATCCCTTTCGGTAACCCCCATCTCAGTTGTGCCCCCATCTCCTAGCACCACAAACACCATTCCAGAAATAATACCTAACACTGCCCCATCTTCCAGCAAGAATCCACCAACGAGAGACACCCAAAATACTCCACTGGAATACCATAAGGAGTTTCAGTTTCCTCATGTCAATACCCCTTCTTAACTCACAGAAGCTGACCTTCTCGTGGTTCGCAAACACTACCAGATCCCTGAAACCCATCACTTGAGAGCCCCAAGAGCCACCGATCGTATGTACCATCGCCCTGATGACTGGACCGCCATGCCACTCACCCTTCTGGAGAAAGGGTTCGCCTCCCTCTCCATGCCTTCATCATCACCCTACTAGGGTTCTAACTAGTTGTACCAGTACAACCAAGAAAAGGTTTGCACATTGACCCAGTGATGTGACACTGCTAAACGGGTCTGTGAAATCGAGATTCATTAGGGTCCGGGAACTTACTTATGCGGAGGGAAGGTGTTAGGCACCCCCTAACATCCGTGTTACCACGGTGACCGCCACTTTTCAAGAAACTGTTATATGAATGTGTGTGTGTGTGTGGGTCAATGTGATGTTATTTGGAAGTAGTGCGAGGCCTCGTTCGCACCTATATACACAGGGTTTGAATTTATAAAAAAAATTCAGTTTTAAACAAGATATAGCAATGATGTTTTGTAAAAGAAGTTTTTCAAACCCTTATGCTTAATAGTAATTGAGACCTTTTTACACTTCCATTTTATTAAATGTTCTGCTAGATTGCTTTTATTTTTGAGATGCGAAGCATCTTCGAGAAAATAATGTACAAAGCAGTGCCGAACTCCTTATGGGCATGAAAGCCATCTACGAAAATTCAAACACCGTGAATAATTTACAGGCTACTTACAGCTGAAAATGTCCATCACGGGAACCGAATCTAGATTCAGTAGACTGAATCTGTGATCACATGATTCCTAGGCTCACACGATTCCGCAGTTTATATGAAAGTAGTAAGCAGTTATATATAAAAACTATAAATATTTATATACAGACATGATCAACCACCACGAAGCACCTCCATAGGGGATCGAAAATGTAAATATATAAAAGCGGTAAATATGTATATATATATATATATGTGTGTGTGTGTGTGTGTGTGTGTGTGTGTGTGTAGACAATCAACCACCACGAAGCACCTCCATGGGGAATTGAAAATATAAATAAAGCATAGAAACCCAATCAACCACCACGAAACACCTCCATGGGGGATTAAAAATGTAAATAAAGTAATAAAAATTAATCAACCACCACGAAGCACCTCCACGGGGGATTGAAAATATAAATAAAGTAATAAAATGATCAACTGCCTTGAAGTAAACTCCAGGCGGGACGAAATATAAATAAAGTTGTAAAAGCGATCAACCGCCACGAAGTAAACTCCAGGCGGGATGAAATGTAAATAAAGAAGTAAAAGGCCACAAAGTAAACTCCAGGCCGGACTGAAATGTATATATATATATATATATATATATATATATATATATATAAGTGGTAAACGCACATGATATATATCGATCCCAGTATATATATATATATATATATATATATATATATATATATATATATATATATATATATATATATAATAAAAGCCACAGACCGAAGTCCGGGCATACACACGCTACACGACTCTCAACGTGAAGAACTATGTGTGTACAGTAGTGGAGAAAGGATTTAAAGTGTGTAAGAAGGCTTTAAAGTGTGTAAGAAGACTTACAGAGGACATCCAAAGAAGACTTCAATAGCCTTAAAGGGATGAACACTCGGCTCCCGCCGGTAAAAATATAACAATATATGAGCTCACAAGTGTTTAAAATGAGAAAGTACTTAGTTTATAGGGTGTACATAGCAAATTGGACAGGGCTTTCTCGCCTTTTTCTCTCTTAAAATGGCTGCCCCAAGCCCTCTATTTATAGAGGGAGAAGCCGCAGGTGTACCTGCAGCAGCCTGGGGTGCCCTGGGTTCTGTGGGTCTCGTCGTCTCAAAGTACGTGCACGCGTGCAACGTGATGTCCGCTCAAACTTTTTAGAACTTCAATCCGGGCATCCGATTGAGGTGTATAAGACCTTTTTTGGCATGCTGTTGTCGAGAGCTACACAATAACATGGGATTAGAGGTTGTATAAAGTCAGGAAGATGGGACCATGCCCTTAGTCTTCAAGCTTCAAATTCTATCTGGTGTGCTGTCTTGTGCAGTAGTCACTCGGGATTGGCGCTCTTTGGTTCTTGTAGGACATTGTTGTGTATGCATGTTTGAATGTTGAGACGACACAAATTGTGATGGCAAGATGACGATTTTGCCCCTCACCGGGGTTATCTCCGTCTTGAGCTGATTTAACAGTAGTTGCTCAGGGTTATATCTGAGATTGGACTGCTGTAGGTGTTGACCGTCCTCAGTGTTATTTTTGAGATGTGCCTGACTTCCCGGGGTTATCTCTGGACTTTGGAAATGATTGCCTTAGGGCCATTACCGAGTGTTTGAAGCTGATTGTATGGGTTTGAAACAAGCATTTTTGGGGTTATCTCCGGAACTGCAACTGCCACTGCATGCCTTGGGATTATCTCCAAGGTTGACGCTGTCTTTCCCGGTGTTATTTTCGGGACTGAGACTGAGTATCTAGGGGTTATCTCCGGGATGACACGGTCTTCTCCAGTGTGATTTCTGATATTTGAACTACATTCTTCGGGGTTATCTCCGAGGTTGAAACTGAAACTCCCGGTGTTGTTTTCGGGGTTGAGGTTGAAACTTTTGGTGGTATTTCTGGGTCTGAGCTGATGGCTCGGGGTTATCTCCGAGATTATTATACTGAATATCCCAGGGTTGTCTCTGGGATTGAACTAAGCTTTCTTCCAGGGTTATCTCTGAAAGATGATTCTGCCCTCTTGCAATGTTAGTAACAGGTATGCAGAAAAATTTTGAGTGTCTACAGATGCCCCTTTTTATCATATTCATGCAATACAATGGCATGGATAGGATAAAGAATGCTAGACACTTGAAATGTAGCAAGATAATCATGATGCAATGTACAGCAGCATGATGCAAATGTATGTGGTTTGTTGGATTTTTCTCCAATATGGTGGGATGATTGCTGGCTCCCCTTGACTTCTACCGGGATCAGGGTTATTCATGACCACCCTGGTAAACTGTTTAGAAGTATGATCCAAAGTAACCACGAACTTCTAGGATGTTGACGTTGTGATTGTCACCAAAGTCCTTAATCCTTGGTACAAACCTACATTGAAGATGTATCTCTCATGTACAAGAGACTCTGTGGGGATGCATTCTATTTATTGAGGATGTGTATAACATATTCCATCATCAGTCCTCCCCAATGAGGATGCTTCGTTGGAGTTACTGCCAATAGTTTATGTTGTCAGGATTACCTGACCCTCGCTGAAATGTATATCAATGGATGAAATCCTTGCTGGGAAAATGTCAAGGCTGCTTGACCTTTGTTGACATGTGCATCAACGAATGAAATCATCGGATGGCTTCCGATGCTTCGTTGGATTTACTTGCTAACGGTTGAAGTAATGTCAAGGTTGCTTGACCTTAGTTGACATGTGCATCAACGGATGCAAATACGTGATATCCCCACCGGGGATTGTGCATCAACAGATATAGATGCGTGATATCCCCACTGAGGAATCTGCTTGATCTTCGTTGACGTGTGCATCAACGGCTAAAATCATCGAATGACTTCCGACGCATCGTTGGATTTACTTGCTAACGGCTGAAGTGATGTCAAGTTTGCTTGACCTTCGTTGAAATGTGCATCAACGGATGCAAATACGTGATACCCCCACCGGGGATTGTACATTAATAGATGCAGATGTGTGATACCCCCGTCGGGGATTATGTGTGATACCCCTGTCGGGGATCTGCGACGATCAACAGATGACAACGCGTGATACCCCCGCCGAGGATTGATACTTGAGAATGACGACCCCAAACTGACGGCATTGGACCTTTATGCGGTATTGCCGAATGTGATCTGTAACTGCTAAGATCATCGGTATAGTATGCCCTGTGTTTGGGTGAATACCAATGAATGATATGAAAGCCACAGTTTGGCCCAGGAAAACCAGGATTTCAAGCTATTTTGCTCAATCGTGTAGCGTTTTTATTCTTGATTTGGCCTTTTCAACTTTTGAGAACTCCTTTGCAACTCGAACTAGACCGAGCTGGAGGGGTGGGCCCCACCCAAGGGAGCTGCAGGTACACCTGTAGCAGCTGTAGGTCCACCTGCGGCTAACCGTGGGTACTTTAAACCTACAGGTTGCTTTCACAAGTCATTTTCAAGTTGCGCTATACAGGAAATCCGAGAGCTCTTCTTCAGATCTAATGAGTTCGAGCTTCTTTTTGTAAATTCTGTCACCATACAAGTGTTCTACACTGTCCTGGTAACGTATGCATGTCTTTTTTCCCAATTTTTATCCGTTGAAAAATGACTTTTTATATGAAATGCGTTTAAACACATAGTAGTGAATGTGCATGCTCATATGTCTTGATATAAAATATTCAACATAGTAAATGTTAGTATTTAACAATGCTGAATATAATGATGTGAAAAAATTTGACTTTTAAAACAGTCAAATTGTCACCTTTTTTTTGCTATTTCTTATCCTATTTGAGAACAAATGAGCAAAGGTAATAAGGTAAAGTAATCCTGGTAATTAGGCTACCCTTATGGATTCATGACTTTGACTTTTTAATGCAAATAGTATGTATATGACTGTGGGCAGGTGTGCTACTAAATGGTCACTCTAGTCATGCCTATGTGCATGTGGATAGTCCTATTTATAGAGGAAATTATGGCAAAAAATTTTCAAAATATAGGCATTGGGTATTCATGCATTCTTAACTCTATTTGTAGGCGTATGTTAAAATAATGCATGCATGTATATGGTCATTAAATGCATTTTGAAAAGCTCCAAGTTAGAAAATACCACACCCTTTCTGAGGTTATTTGGAGACTTATTATCTAGATATTATGGATCTGGATCAGCCCAGCAGTTCTCGCAGGACCACTTTAAGTGTGCAGAGGAGGGCTTTTGAAGTGCCTCGACCCTGTTCAGTTAGATAGCCTCGTCGTCTGGCGGAGGCGGTGATTCGTCCTATCCGGGTTGATGTACCGAATGTCGAGGACGAGGAGGAGGATGTACCGGTAGCGACTCCAGCTCCTGCTGTTCATATTCCCCGTAGAGATTTCCTAGGCATTCAGGTGGTTATCCCAAATCTTCTGGGTGATTTGAGTCGCCACCCCTAAGTTAACTTGCATGCAAATGAGGTAAAAGCTGGATTTGATCTTCCTTTTTCCTATTGAGGACGAGCAAGGATTTTGACATTGATTTGCATGTGATGTAGGTCCTCAGCTTTACACAGCCTTGAGGGAACTGGCTTAGCATACACTCTCTGTATCAGGCTCTGTATCCAGATTATCGAGGTATAATGCAAGATTGGGGCTTTAGGGCGTTCTTTTCCATTCTTCCCCGCCGTTGTCCCTGGGGTTACCTCAGGGCATTGTCTAAGCTCTGATTTCACCAGACTTAGTCTCTGCATTTATTGGACTATGAGGTGATGATGACGCTGATGGATTGGCGATTTATCACCAGTATAGAGTTTGGAGGGGCGCCAGTGCCATGTACGGCGGATATTACCCCGACTGCCGTCAGATCCTTGTTGGGAGTTTCGATTGAGGCGCTCAAGGGTAGGACCATCTGTATGGGTCCTTCGAGCGTAGATGCTATGAGTGGGCTATTGAGTGAGCCCATGCCCGCTGATGTGAGAGTCAGGGATCTCATTCTTCGGCGATTGTTCCTAGTTATCATCAGGGGTTATTTTATAGCAGATAACTCTTCTACGGTGTCATTCGCTTTGATCAGCGCCACGCGGGATGTGGAACGTATCGGAGAGTATGACTGGGGTTCCTACACCTTCGCCTACTTCCTCAGGGGAATGCGCATGTGTTTGCAGGGCTTGACGAAGGCTTGACTAGGATTTTACCCATTTCTGTTGGTGAGTATTTCTCTTTTGATTTCCCATGTACATGTTTAAGAGTATTCACTGACAGCAGGTGTTTTGCCTTTGTGTTAGCAGTTTTGGGCCTATGAGAGGCTTCCATGTTTGTGTCCTATGAGTGTGTTAGGTTTAACACCTATCCATGAGGACGACGATGGCATCACTCCATTTTGTTAGAGGTTCCTGTAGCGGAGGGTTTCACCCATTGTCGCTTACAGTTGGAGCTATTGATGACCGATGTCATCACTTGGGTTCCTTACTCTGGGGAACATTTAACCATTGGATTTGAGGATGGATTCTCGACTGGGGTCGAGCACGTGATATCCACCCGTAGGATTCCTCTCTTCACAGATGGAGGATGAGAGCTCTATTTAGGAGATTGTGCTATTAGGAGCATCATAGGAGAGATACATATGCCAATCTTGTCTCCTGGCAGGCGTTATTGGCCTGTTACATAGTCGCCCGTCATTGATATCCCATTGTTGGGTGTTGACAGTTTTACACTGTCAGAGGGTCCCTGCACTCAGGAGATATTCCAGCATTAGTGGTCCCCTCGTACTATTGGAGCCCAGACCCGCGCCACTCAATTTATGGGGGATATGGTTCCTGGATCCGTGATGATGATGGATTGGCTGACCTATGTCCGAGATCTGACTCATGTGACACAGATTGATCGTTTGACCCGACAGTTGGACCTAGCACATTTTTTCATTTGGCACTTTGGTAGAGATCCTTCAGAGGCAGATACTTTTGATCCTTCCAGCTCAGGCGCTGACCCCTCAGGTGACCCATATGGCTTTGCCGGTGTAGATCCTCCCTTGTATAGGCTAGGCATCCTTGTTGATAGAGATCCAGTGACTCAGGAGGAGTTACATCAGGTGGACAGGATTGATGATGTAGATATTGGCACCATTGCCTTCTTCTGATGTGTATTCTCGTTATCTCTTTTAATAGGCCTCTTTTAGATATTGGGTGGCTATGCCCCATTCTCGCTATATCTTTTAATAGGCCTCTGTTAGTAGTAGGGCGTCTGTGCCCCATTTTCTTGTATTTTTAGCTGTATAGAGATGATGTTATGCATATGTATGTATGTCCAGAGATATTCAGCATTGACCCCTGGATGGTCTTATGATACGGTCTACACAGATGTCATCTTCGACAGTCAGCCATATAGATCATACACCACCAGTATTGGTAGCTTCCTGTTTGAGGTCGTGGTATGATAGTATGTCACCTACAGATAGGGTGACTGTAGATCAACTATTACAGCATTCTATGACCCTTTTGATGTTTCAGGTTCCTGCAGGCTTTGTAGAGGGTATGCTAGAGCATTGGATACCGGAGAGACATGTTTTTCGATTTGGTACCTAGGAGTTGACTCCTACATTGGAGGAGTACGAGCAATTGATGGCCCTGCCCTTAGACAGACCTTGCGCTCATATGGCTATCGGAGATATTCGCCGACAGTTCATGACCCTCACCGGGTTACGGCGTAGAGTAGTAGAGGATGGGATTACATCCGACCATGTATTGCCTCAGCGTTTCCTGATAGACATATTTGGCTCATTGGACAGCTATACGCGGCACTCCGGGGATTTTACCACACCAGAGGATCAGTGACATTTGGCCAGAGTGGATGTATTCGTGATGTGCATAGTGGCGTACGTATACATGCCACGGTATATGGACGAGATGGACATAGGTGTCATCATGGTAGTGAGAGCTCTCAGGGAGGGTCATACCATCATCCCGATGATCGTGGCGGACATTTAGGTCGACCACGTTCTGCAGTACCTACCCTGCAGGTGTAACAACCCAATATTCTCTATACAAATAAATTAGTAATTTTACGTATAAATTAATTATTTATTTATTTTAAATATGCGAAATGTGTGCCAAGATAATGTGTGTATGTATTTATGTGATATATTTATTACATGACTGATTTTAAATAATTTTATTTTAGAATTATTGATCATTATATTCTTATAATAATTATTTTATGAATTTTATTCAAATTATTAAGTTAATTATTTTTAACTTAATTAATAATGTTAAGTATGACAGATAAATCAGATATGGAATCCAAACCCTAATTTTGGGATTTTGATCAAGGAATGAGAACAATAATATAATATTATTTATATTTTGATTTTTCAGCAATATAATTATATACTGTATGTATGTGGATTGACAATGATTGGTCAGTTATGGTGTATTATGTCAACCCTAGTTTTACTGTGGGAAAATCCTAATTTGAAACTCAATTGTGAGTGTAAGACTATTATATAACTGTGTTGTATGATTTTCCGATTAACTAGGTCACCTAATTAGCATTTATATATTAAGTTCTTGAAATCCTAATTATTAAGTATAAACCCTTATTGCTAAATTAGTAAGGATAATTATAATTATTATATAATAAACCCTAATATTCATGTATGATTAGAACCCTAATCAAATTACGAAAACCCTAATTATAAATTTTACAAACTAATTATATTTTATTTTAAACCCTAAATAAACATTTTGGGTAACATATATTAAAATTGTTAGACTATGATTATTACATGGCCCAAAACAATTATGGGAGCAGCCCAAAAGAAATCAAATTCAAGCCCAAACTTAGCCCACATAATTAAGGGTATTTTAGACCTTCGATTTATCTAATTTATGCATTAAAATAAAAGCTAAATAAAGGAATTAGTGGTATATATATAGCTGGCCACAATAGGCCTTTTAAGGCAATAAATTAGGCTAATCAAGTTTCCTTAAGTAGCTAATGACCTTACTTTCTTACACAAAGTACAATGTTGTCTACACCTCATTGGTGGAAATCTCACTAAGCATACTTAAGATCAAGATAAGGAGTTTTGTCTAATGGACAACACAAATATGGGGGATAATAGCTAAATCCCACATTTGCACATAAGTTCAATAAATAGACTTAAGAGAGTGAAATAATCATTTGATAGGCCATTTTATGCACAACACCCATCTTAACTCTCTCAAGCTCTCACCTCCAAAATTTATAAGCATTTCAGCCCCTAAAACCAGCCCCACGAAATCCACTAACAAATCAGAAGCCCAAATACAAGATATCTCAAAGAAAAGGTATAAACCCTAGCCATGAAATATGACCTTTAATCTGTTGTTTGATGTTAAATATTTGTGTTAAATATGTTGTATATGATATATAATGATGATCTGGGTTGCTAGATGTTAGATCCATAACATCTAGGGGCTCGAATTTGAAGATCTACAAAATCTGGAAAATTTGTGTTTGGTGGTCTGACAACAAATGTCAGGCCTTCTATCTTTGTGATCTTTAAAGATTTTTGTGTTTTGAAAGCTTATAGTTGTAGTCTGGTAGCACTCTCTGATCTGTAGCAAGAATAAAGCTTATATCAGTTCTAGATTTCAAGTTATTTTGGGTCAAACTTGGTTGACCGAGCATGACTGGGCAATTCTGGGTAACCCAGAAATTGCCCAGATCATGTCTGCCAAGATTTGTTGGCCTTTGATCTTTCTATTTGTTGTTTGTTTGTTGTTTGTGTTGCATCTAGATTGTAGTCTGGTATATGAACTCCATGGTTATGCCTTGAAAGCTCCTAAACATTAAACTGGATGAAAGTAGTGGCCGGTCAAAGTAGCATGGTCAAGCTTGAAAACGGTTTTCTGGGTAACCCAGAATACCTATGAACACTGCCTTTGACATGCTTTGACCGAGCTATATCTTCTTGATCTGTTGATGTTTTGTTGATATTTTGTGTTAGATCTCTTCATTTACATGCTGGTTACACACTGCAGCTTATAGATCATAAAATCAATACACGATCAGCATGTAGTGGGAGCCCAAAGTGTGACCCTCGAACTGCTCTTCATTTCTGGGTAACCCAGAAATGAAGAACAGCCTCTGACAGCTATTTTAGGCCCATAGATCTCCTTTGTTATGCATGTTATGATTTTGTTTGTTGTTGGATCTTGTAGTCTTGTATTAGTACTACACGATCTGACCAAAAACAAGTCCAGAAACACAACACACACTAATTTACACTTGGTCAAACCCACCCACTCGGTAACTGGCTTGAAGATCTGGGTTTGTATGAAGAACACGAAGAACACCTACAGCGACGGTTCTATCGCTATAGGTGGTCTTTAGAGACAATTTTAATTTAAAAATTATATTTTCATTAAATAATTAAAGAAAATTAGATTTTAATTGTTAAAAATACAAAATAAATTATTAAAAATTATTTTAAGGTCTGAAAATTTATTTTTAATTATTTTAATTATATTTCATAAATATTTAATATTTTGAAATATTAGAGGTATTTAATTTATTTAATTATTATATTAAATAAATAATTTAAAAATGGTTTTAATACTTAAAAAATCATTTAAAATTATATCATGATATAAGAAAATATTTTAAGTTATTTTTAATGACTTTTAATATTTTGTGATGAAATTCATTAATAAATTAAGTTTAATGATAAATTAGTTATTTAATAAATGAATTAAATAAATAATTTAAAAATAATTTTATTATATTAAAAATTATTTTAAATAATAATAAGGTATTTAAAAATATTTTAAGTTATAAAATATAACTTTCAATATTTAAAGGTAAATTTTATTAATTAAAGATATTAAAGTTATTTAATAATTATATTAAATAATTTAGTTTAAAAATTATTTTATTATTATAAAAATTATTTTAAATAAAAATAAAGTGTTTAAAGATATTTTAAGTTATAAAATATAACTTTTAATATTTAAAGGATAATTTCATTAATAATTAACATTAATGATGTTAAATTTATAAATAGTTTAAAAATAGTTTTGTTGATTTAAAAATCATTTAAAAAGGATATAAATAAATTAAAAATATTTTAAGTTATAATTAATGACTGGATAAATAACACATTAATATTTTAATATTAATGGTAATTAATTAAAAATGATTTTAAATGTTTTAAAAATCATTTAAGGGAAATATTAATACGTTAAAAATATTCTAAGTTATTATAAATAACTTTAATATTTTGGCAATGGTTTCATTAATAGTTTAATATTAATTAAATATTAATGATAATAGAATTGTTTAATATTTAAATCATGTAATAATGATTCCGGTGTTTGAAAATTCATGATAAATTATGATAAATGTTTAAAAATTATTATAAGTCATTTAAAAATAATATGACTGATACTTACGGATATGGAGCTATAGAATAGAGTCTTAGACTCGATAATTACCTGATAAGACTGTCGGTACACCGACATATGTTAGAAATTGATCTAGACTTAGATATTTTGACTGTATTAATATTTATTTGTGATGCAATGATCGTTGAACATGTGTGATAATGTGATTAGGATATGTACTGACTGTAAAATGCAGTACTATATGTTATAGTATATTGTTCTAATCGAACGAATGATCTGATTAATGATAGGTCGTGATATAAAAGATAAAACTAAGTTGCGTATTGTAAGCAGCGCATCAAGCAAGTATCCTACCTTTGCCTTTTCTTTATGCAATGGACATGAGTAAGAATGTTTCAGAATTATATTATTACTGTACAGATTATTAACCCTATATTATATACGCTCATTGATTATCAACATGTTAGTATATGGTAATTCAGATATATATTCTATTCGTTAATTTCTATAAATGGTTATATAAGTGTCCCCACTTGAATAATCATTGTACTTAATCACATGTTGATACACCTTTGTTAATTACCCGTATACATATATGTTGAATTATAGTTTATTGTTGAACAAGATAAAACCTTATTATTATCCAACCGAATTACTTTGGTTTGGAACCCCGACAAGTATGAACATCCTTTACACGGGAAAATTTTATGTGCCCAAGGCGGACAGAGTGAACGATCCTATCGTTCTTGCATGTAGTATTGATCAATACAGGGTACAACAGGCTGATCACCCCCATGCCCATAAGTTATGACGTTTTACAGATGAAGTTCTGTTTAACCTTTTCAAAAATGAAAATAATGTTCATAGTATGTCACTTTAACCCTATTTATAGTCAATACGTAGTTTCAAAAATTTGAAAGAGGGTTGTTATGTTATTATTATCGGTTCAGATTACTTCACAACTATTGATTTGTTGTAGAAGGGTAGTATAAAGAAAATATTTAAATTCTTTTAGCTATATATATATATATATATATATATATATATATATATATATAATTGTTATTACTTGTTGGGCACTCAAATGCTCATCCTTGCTTAATTTAAATGTTTTCAGCTAAGTGTGAACAATCTGAAGGCTCTGCTAGAAATAAGGGAAAGGGAAAGGTTGCTGAATGATTTCAATAATATCTTATGTAATAGTTTAATATTATTAAGACAATGTTATATATTTATTATCATGTATTGTAAGGAATGATTAAAGGTTACGTACTTAGGAGCTAGACTTTGATAGTTATGTAAATTAAGTTTAATATTTATATTATTGTTATTATTATTAGTATTATTTCGCTCATAGAAATGGTATCGTGAATTACTGAATTCGGGTTTCAAGTATCGGGATTCGGGGGCTTTACAGCAGGGGTCTTTACAGGTAGTTTGGTCATGTTATACGTGTGATTTATGTCACACTTGAGACCGATTGACACTTTTTGCGACACAGGTACTGCTTTACTCATGATATAACTATGTCTTACTCCTTTCAGCCATCGGAGTGTACAGATGCTATGTCTTGGTCGGTCTTCTTGGCAGGGATCAGAGATTCGTTTGGCATTCTGTCGTGTTCAGGGCTCAGATCACCCTATAGCTTCATTACTCACGCTCTTGGCATGGATTATCTCTCTCTGGTTGGTTTGAGGGGCATAACTACCTACTACCCACTGGTCATGATGTCACAATTTGACCAGTTTCAGGACTTTCATCCTTTTGAGGGGGCATTAGGTCAGTTTTTAGCTTCTCACCATCTATCAGCAGAGGGTCGATCCCGGGTGTATGCTTGTTGCGATCAGCGTGAGATGGGTGCTTTTTCTATTAGCCATCTGGGCTGTTCGCCAGAGTATTTTGCGTGGATGGAGACATAGACTTTATCAGCTGCGATAGTATCTATAGTGCCGAGTATTGATTCAGATGGTGGAGAGCCCATGGAGGACGTTGATTCCCACACTGAGAATGAGCCATTCCCTGGGTTGCTATCAGCTCTTTTAGATTCTCCCAGTACTAGCACTGTTGTGATCCAACATTCAGCACATTACTTCGACCAAAGTCTTCATCTGCTGACCTTTGAGAGGGATCAGGCTAGAACCTTGATGTTGACCACTCTTGATGGGAGAGATGCTGCTCTATTAGAGAGAGACAATACCTTAGCACATAGAGATACCACTATTGAGGAGCGGGATGAGGCCAGATCAGCCAAAGATGTCGTGATAGTTGAGCGGGATGTCACTATATCTGTCCGGGATGTAGCCGTTACAGATTGTACCATAGTGAGGTCCCTTACTACTGGCATAATTGTAGAGATGAGTGCATATATTGATGAGCATAGTGTCACCATGCAGATGGCTGTAGATCTGTTAGCTCGTGTGGATACCTTCATGCAGGAGACCACATCGTTACCTCCTTCTTCTGTGAGAGATGCCATGTTGGGCTTGATAGCTCGGATATACACTGATTTATAGATGAGTTTGTATTTTTCTGCACAGACTAGCTTAGCCATTTTGTCATGTACAGTTCATATTGAATATATCAAACAACATTATATATAACAAGGAGATATATTTTTGATCACTTCCCTTTTAGTTATGCCTTGTTGCCTGCTTGATATTTACCTATTTCTTCAGGGCTTATGATCTTGATGTATTCTGAATTCCTCCTTAATGGATGGAAATTGAATTGTCTCAGGATATTTCAAAATGGATCGTTGATCTGTGTGTTTTTCCAACCATTTTTGGTATTTTGGGACTGGTTTCTGTATGGAAATATGGAGAGGAGTGTGACTTTCCTTTTCGAGATCGACTGCACCACAGATGGTCGCCAGTACTCCTATTTAAGAGGAGCCCAGTTAGTTCCATCTTTTATGGATTGGTGTTTCCCTTTGAGGAACAACCGCAGCTTAGATGGTCGCTGATCCTCCCATTTAGGGGGAGGTCAGGTAGTTCCATCCCTTTGGTCTGAAGCCGATGAAATGTGACGTATTGAAGGTTGATCCCAGTACCGCTGACAAGTGTTTGTGTTTCGGTAGGGGGTTAGACCAAACCATAACTGGCTGCCTACGTACGCCTGTTGAAGAGGAGATCAGGTCTGCGTAGTTTAAACCTGGTGTAAGAGGTTCAACGCTGTATGTGGCAAAAAGGGTGTAGGAATGTGTTTGCAGAGAAGGGTGTAGAAATGTTTTTGTTATTTTTATTTTATTACGACCGGACCATATAAAATATGGTTGCCTACGTACTCCCGTGTATCAAGGAGATTAGGTCGGCGTAGTTCGCCCCATGTTCATGACGGTTTGTAGCCAATGAAAAGTTTGATCCCATTTTCAGGGCAAACTGCGGGTGAGAAAGTTTAATCCCATGTACAGGACAAACAGCGGGTGTGAAAAGTCTTATTCCTAGTGGGGTAAAACTGCGGGTGTGAAAGGTTCAATCCTTGGTGGGATAACCAGATGTGAGTAAGGGTTCAAAACCAAGTGAAGAGAAGGATCTAGCGATCCACAACTAGGCTGCTGGTTAGAAAATGTGTGTTTGTCCCTGATGGGGCAGATGAGTGTGAAGAGAAATTGTATGTAGTGAAGGGTTAGAAAACCTGAAATGACTGGGTATCTGGTGATCCAAAACCAGGATGTTTGCTTGATAGTAACCTCAGACATAGTACCGTTTCATGGTATCCGAGTTGAGAAGTTGTGGAAATTTATCGCCATCCATTTCCTGTAATCTGAGAGCACCTCGTGTCAATACCTCCTTGACAATAAATGGGCCTTCCCAGTTAGGGGCGAATTTTCCCTTAGATTGATCTTGGTTGTCAATGATCTTCTTCATAACCAAGTCGTGTTGTTTAAACTGTCGTAATCAGACTTTTCTGTTGTAGGACCTAGCGATCCTTTGTTGATATAACTAACCGTGGAAGATAGCGGCGGCTCGCCTTTCGTCTATTAGAGACAATTAGTGATACCTAATTCGTACCCCTTGGTCTTTATCCAGCTGAGCGTCCATCAATACTCTGAGGGATTCCATTTCCACTTCTATGGGGAGCACAACTTCCATCCTATAGGTTAATGCATAGGGGGTTGCCCCAGTGGAAGTGCACATTGATGTTCTGTAGGCTAACAAAGTCAGAGGCAATAAGTCAGGCCATCCTTTATGGTTGGCGGACATCTTTTTCATGATCTTCTTGATGTTTTTGTTAGCTGCTTCAACATCACCATTTATCTTTGGACGGTAGATACTGGAGTTGAGATGTTTGATGTGGAATTTACTGCACAACTCCTCCAACATTTTGTTGTAGAGGTTCTTAGCATTGTCTGATACAATTATCACTGGTTGTCCATATCGACAAATGACATTATTTCTGATGAAAGCAATGATGACTTCTTTGGTAACCCTGGGGAAGGAGGCTTCTTCTACCCATTTGGTAAAGTAGTCGATCATGGTGAAGATAAACCGATGCCCATTACTGTCTTTGGGCTCGATAGGCCCGATCACTGTAACGATCGAGAAATTAGTAATTTAATTTAAATATTTATTAAGTTAAATAAATATTTTAAATAATTTATTTATTGGAGAAAATAAATAATTTATGAATTGTGGTGAATTAATTTGGTAACTAAATTAATTAATGACAATTTTATCTAATGGATTTAATTAATTAATGACAATTTTATCTAACGGATTTAATTAAATTAAATCAATTGTTTAGTATTTAAGAAAATAATTAAATTAAATGAATTGTTTAATTTAATGGAAATAAATAAAATAAATAAAGTGATGTGTCTAATTTATTAATTAAATTGGATATTTATTTATTTATTAAATTATAAGTATAATGATAATAAGATTTTTATTATTAGTTTTATAAGCTATTTAATGTGTTGTATGTGTGATAAGTGGAACTATATAATATAAATATTGTAATAATAATCTAGTTTGGAAGTTTTGATTAGCCAAACATGGCCTTGTGGCCTTTGGTCTTGTGTAACTGACGCTAGCCTTTTTGTTTTTTTTAACCTGACGTACGTGGGAGAGGCCAGTTATATTGCATATGCGTCTTATTTTTCCTAAGTCTAGTTATCAGTAAAGAGCGTAGTGAGAGCTTGGAAGTAAGAGAGAAAGCATTGTGGTTGTGAGTTTCTAAGATTGTTAACAAGAAGAAGGAGAATTTATAAGCCCAAACACTATCTTTTTCTAGCACTCAATCAAGGTAAGCTACCCCTAATTTTAATATTGGGTTGTTGAAAGTTTCTATTCACTGGAAATTTGGGTTTTGGTTGAATTGTTAAAGAAAATGTTGTTTATATGTATGTATTCTCTTGCTAAATCTGTTAGTTATCCTTTATAAGTCTATGTTAGTATTCAAATACGTGAAAATTGAACTATAAGAAGGAAATATAACTAACAGTGTTCATATTTGAAAATGGCTTTAGAAAAGTACAAATTTCATGCCTTATATATGTTGTAATCTGTGAATTGAAGTGGGATTGTGATAATATGATAAGAAACGAAAGCGGCGTAGTTCGAATCATGTTAAAAGATTAATAAATGAATTTGTGGCAATCAAATTCGTTAAAAGTATAAAAATAAGGAAATTTGGGAAAAATATAGTTTTGATTCTTCAAAATGATGTTTATGTAATGTTTTTGTATATAGAATGGTGTTTAGCATGTATACCTATAATATGGCAAAGTGTTAGATGTTTAATTTGGGAGAAATTCTGTAGAATTGGGATTTTTGGCCTATAACAGAGTATTAGTTCGCGTTTGTAAAAAACTGGAACGGAGGCATCGCACGGCCGCACTGTCTGGCGCGCGGTTGTCGCGCAGGCGTGCAGCTTATGGGCGCGGGCGCGCGGTTACTCAGTATATTACTCGCGCGACCGCGCGAGTAGCCAGTCTCAGATAGTGAAGTCTGCTTAATTGCAGGTCATGTGTAATGGACTTATATTAGTTTAGAATGCATGTTAATATTGTTAAGGCACAATAAAAACTACAATAACAGATTGTCATGTGTTGTTATATACAGTGTAAAAGAATGTAAGTGATTACTTGAATAAGTTATGTAATGAACCAAATGTGATGTTTTCAAAAGTTAAATATAAATGATAAGGTTTATAGTGTGATTTCAGAATCGTTAAGGTGTTAACCAATGTGGTTAGGTGCTAAGATAGGGTTATGACCTAAATGATGGTTTAATACCTATAGTGTTAATATTCCTACAACTAATTGTTGTTGTGATTATAATGATGTATATAGGGTAATTGGAGATTCTTTTACACTTGTGTAGCTTACAAACAAAGCAAGTTCTCTAACTCTACTTTCATAATTGTGCAAGTTTCTAAACTTTAACTCTTACATTGAGCAAGCTTTCTAACTTCATTCTTTTATTAATGAATGCAAGTTCCTAAATTCTATTGAGCAATATTATTGATTCTATTCTTATATACGATTGATTAAGCTCTTGTAATCTAATTCGTTACATCGAGCAAATTTCACTTTTCTAATTATTATACAAAGCATACATTGTTCTAATACGTCGATTCAAATGAGATTGTTCTAACTCTTTTGAACATAGTACTTTGCATGTGTATCATATTTATTCAGTTATATATTGTTAATATTCGATCTTTGACTTTGATAGCCTTGTTCAGTTATACATTCTTGTATTAAACCTTTATTGATGAAAATTGAATAAGTGTTCTAAAATTTTAGAAACACTGATAAGCTAGTTCCAAACTAAATTTTTTTTAGTGCGGAAATACTAAATTCAAACTAAGATGAACAACCCTAACATAGAGGATTTTGTACGTGTAACGTTTAGATGTTTGTGCACAATACATGGTACAAAGGGCTGATCCCCCTAAGTACGTTAAGAAGAGTCTATACAGTCTAATGACTGTTAAGGTTAAGGTAATAATACCTAAATACCGGAGACATAGTTCGTGGTAAGACCCTAAGATAATTAAAGTTCGAACTTGTTTCTGTTTCGATTCGTAGAACAAGTTCATTATTGTACAGCATTCGTTGTTCATTCTCATATGATTATTATTACTATTATGTCAGTGAGCAATTGTTTGCTCACTCTTGCAATTAACACTGCAGCTAAAGTGGAGAAAGTTGATGAGCCATCTACTAGCAAGGGAAAGGGCAAGATATCCAAGTATTGAAGAACTAGTTAAAGTTTATTTAAAATGCATGATGTTATAAGACTTGTTTTCTTTTATAATATATTCCGTAATTGATGTAATAATTTTAAGGTTAGATTACCTGGGATTGTTTTTGAGATGTTGATGTAACCCTTTAATGGGAGAGATTATTGTTGAAGTTATTTAAATTATGTCTTTATCCTTTGATCATGGGTAGTTAGATGTAATGTTTTGGTTCGTGAACACCAAATCCTGTAGGAATGAAGTACCTGGATTTGGGAGTGTCACAATCACGTCCATTCCCCATATTGAGAAGGGCCAAGGTAAACTCATATTGTGGAGCTCCCTCGGCGGGGCGTGGATAACATTCCCATGAATCTGGCACTAATAACATCTCCTGACGTGGTCCGCACAGTCAGCCTTGAGAGAGAGCCAGTAATGCCCTGTTCTGAGGATTTTCTTAACAAGTAGGAGGCCGCTCATGTGTGGGCCACATACTCCACCGTGGATCTCATCCATAAGCCTCTGAGCTTGGTCCTTGTCTAGACATCTGAGGATACCTAATCCTATATCTCTTTTGTAGAGTGCATCCCCGCTCAGGTAGAATTTCATAGCCAGTCGATGGATCCGCCTTCTTTCAGTTGGGCTCGCCTCAGTGGGTGTAGATCCATCTTGCAAGTACTCCTTGATATGCTGATACCAAGGGTGTTAGATGGGAGGTAGCTCATCTGATACTTCTCCAATGTAATTCCCATAGGTTGGTGCCTTTTGTTGGGCAACTGTGAGGGTTGGCATGTTTTCCTTATCATGTATGTTGATTAAGGAGGCTAAGGTTGCTAGTGCATCTGCGAAATCATTTCTATTTTGAGGAATGTGGAGGAAGGATATTTCTTCAAACTACGAAGCCATTTGTAGAACCTGCCGATGGTAAGGTAGCAAGTGTAGACCTTTGGTGTGATAGATTCCTGTGGTTTGTCTGATTACCAACTCGAAATCTCCAAAGACAGTTAACCGTCTGATGCCCATTGATCGGACAAGTTTTAACCCCATGATACAGCCTTCAGACTCAGCTGTGTTGTTGGTGTTGGTAAATTGCAATTTGACGGCGACGGGATGCTGCTTCCGCGTAACGGCTACTAGAACTGCTCCCGCTCCAGAACCTTCCATATTTATGGCTCCATCAAAATACATCTTCCATGATTGGTGATGATTGGGTAATATACCCATGAATTGGATATACTTGGGTTTAAATTATTGTATTTCTGAGTCATTTAGGAATATTTTTAGTGTGTTTATGTGTTGTATTGCAGATTCGGAAGCTGAGGAGACAAATTGGGGATTTAAGCTAATAAATGGCAAAGTTGTAATTTTTTCAGAAAAAGCGCCGGGGCGCTGGGAAATGTCTTAGAAATAGCGCCGGGGCGCTAATACGTGGCTGGTTCTGACCCGGATCGTGCACGTGAGGCAGGCTTGGACAACATTTTGACTATTAGTTTGATCTTGTGGGAGGAGTTTATGAGGAGTCTATTTGTATTAGGAGTTGTGGAGTTGGGGGAAGTAAAAAATAAACATATATATATATATATATATATAGTGATTCTTTTTATTGAAGAAGCGGAACATTGGGGAGATTAACGGAGGAATAGGAGCAGATCTGAAAGCTGAAAAATTGGAGTTCTTCTTCTTATTTATTCTTTTAAATTGTTAACTCATTAAGGATGATTTATCAATTATTTATAGCTTTTATTTTCGTCATGAACTAATTCTTTTTATTAAGATTCCAATGGAACATATTATGGTTATGAGTTAATTATTTAATTTATTCCAATTATTTATGTTGAAGTGAATTGTTCATCTTGCTTTGTGTTTATTGATTAATTATTTGGCCAATAATTACCTTGTTACTCTAGAAGGAATTGGGAAAGGAATTCTAGAGTTAGAACTGGGCAGGGTGACATGTGACTTAGTTATTTGCACAGTGAATAATTAGGTTTGTGAATAGAATGAGAATATCTATTTGCCGCATGTAACATAAAAGGAATTGGGTTTGTAACGAGTTTAATTCAATTATTTTGCATAGAGATATAGTAAAATTAATCTGGGTTAAATAGAAGGCAATTGATCACTCGAGAGAGGGCTTTTGGTATTTGAGAATTCCTGTTAACAATTTAGTAGATGTAATAATTGGGGTAATTAGATAATTGATTTAATAATCATAATTGGGGAAATTGGAGTCTTAATTATTATTTATTTGCATTCAAATAATTATTGATTTGTTCTTTGATTTCTTTTAGAATAATTTCTTGCTTTATTAAAATTATTTTTTTTTAGTTTTAAAGAATCAAAATTTTCGGTTGTTTAAATAAAATTGAATTGATACAGTACTAGTAGTTGGAGTTTATTAATTAGAATTCTCTGAGGGATCGACACTCTAATTTATCATTATATTACTTGTTGACCGTATATACTTGCACGTATTCATTGACTGCGAAATCAATCAACAAGTTTTTGGTGCCGTTGCCGGAGAATTCTTTGTTAATATTAATTCCATATTAGTTATAATCAATTCGTTCTTAATTTAAACGTTACTTATTTTTCTTCTTGTCTTTGCAGGAATTCTTTGGAAGTGTATGCTTACTAGATCAAAGGCGAGAAAGGAACTTTTTCCTTATACGGACGAGATTAAAAGGGAGTTCCGGAAAGCGCAATCGACTAGTGCGGCACCACCCGAGGAAGAAAAACTGGCAGAACAAGAAATTCTAGCAAACATGGCAGGGAACGATCAGAAACCACTTCGGGACTATGCCGACATTCAGTCGAGTATTAGGAGGCCAGCAATCAATGCTAACACCTTTGAGATCAAACCGGCAACCATTCAAATGCTTCAGAATCAATGTCAGTTTGGGGGAAGTTCATTAGATGATCCAAATGAGCACATCTTAAGTTTCTTGGAGGTTTGCGACACCTTCAAATTCAATAACGTGTCAGAAGATGCTATAAGGTTGAGAATGTTCCCATTTACCCTGAAAGATAAAGCACGAAGTTGGTTACACTCTCAGCCTTCGGACTCAATCCTTACTTGGGACGATTTAGCTCAAAAATTTCTAGCTAAGTTTTTCCCACCAGCAAAGTCAGCAAAACTACGGAATGATATTCATACCTTCGCACAGTTTGATTCAGAATCGTTGTATGAGGCGTGGAAAAGGTTTAAGGATATGCTCTGCAAGTGCCCACACCATGGAATTCCAGAATGGATGCAATTGGGGATATTTTGTGATGGTTTACAAGCATCCACGAGGGCAAGTATTGATGCAGCAGCAGGAGGAGTGATTATGTCAAAAAATTTGGACGAGGCATATAAGTTGTTAGAAACGATGGCCACCAACAACTATCAGTGGCCCATGACAAGAAATAACCCTCCGAAAACATCGGGAAAGTATGATGTGGATGCGATAACATCATTACAAGAGCAAATGACTGCAATGGCTAAGCAGATAGAATTATTGCGACCACAATCCACTCAGCAGGTAGCGATGGTTTGTGATATATGTGCCGGGGGTCATACTACAGATCAATGTGCCATAAATGCTGAAGCAGCGCAATATGTGGGGAGTTATAATCGATCTACTCAGCCTTATCAGAATCAAAATGCATATAATTCGGGGTGGAGAAATCATCCGAGTTTTTCATGGAGTAACAACCAAGATGCAGAACAAGTGCCAAAACAACAAAACAATTCCGAGTTTCAAAACCAGACACAACAAACTGTGCGGAAAGCAAGTTGGGAAGAAGCCTTGGAAAGGTTTGTGAAAGCAACTGAGAAAAGGAGCGAGGAGAGTGATAAGAGATTTAATCAATTAGAGCTAAGTATGCAAAGTCAGCATGCATCAATCAAAAATCTAGAAAATCAAATGGGACAAATGGCACAGGCATTGAATAACCGACCACTGGGAACACTTCTGAGCAACACTGAGAAAAATCTGGGCAGAGATGAGCATTGTAAGGCGGTAACCCTATGAAGTGGAAAAGAACTACCAGAGTCCATCACAGATAAGGAAAAAGAGGACAAGGTATCAATTGAAACCGATGAAGTGGTGGAGACTGAAAAGCGTCAAGATGAGACCTTACAGCAGAAAAATTCGGAACCAACCAATACAATGCCTCCCATGCCGTATCCGTAGAGATTTCAAAAATCCAAGTTAGATAAGTAGTTCTCACGATTTTTGGATATCTTCAAGAAATTGCATATCAACATCCCTTTCGCCGAAGCCTTGGAACAAATGCCGAGTTACGCGAAGTTTATGAAGGAGATTTTGTCAAAGAAGAGGAAATTGGGTGAATTTGAAACAGTAGCATTGACAGAGGAATGCAGTGCTATCATTCAGAATAAATTACCGCCAAAGCTCAAGGATAATATTCCGTGCGAGATTGGAAATCAGTTTTCGGGACGAGCTTTATGCGATTTGGGGGCCAGTATAAATCTAATGCCATTATCCGTCTACAGCCAGTTCGGACTTCAGGCTCCACGCCCAACAAATATCAGTTTACAGTTAGCAGATAGGTCGATTACATATCCACGAGGTATAGTTAAAGATGTGTTAGTAAAAGTGGATAAATTCATCTTCCCTGCGGATTTCTTTATTCTGGATTGTGAAGTCGACAGTGAAATCCCGATCATTCTTGGGCGTCCATTTTTGGCGACAGGAAGAACATTAATTGATGTTCAAAAAGGTGAATTGACAATGCGAGTTGAAGATCAACAGGTCACCTTTAACGTTTTCAAGTCAATGTCGTACCCAAAAGAAAAAGGTGAATGTATGCGGGTTGATATTATGGAGGAATTGGTGAATCATAAATTTAACATAACTTTTTCGGAGGACCCACTTGAAACAATTTTGCTCGAGGCAGATGACTATGGTATTGAAGAGGATATCGAATATGTCAAATGGTTAGACACACCATCAGTGTTTCGGAAAGGCAATCAATCCTTCGACACCATAGAGAGGCCCGAAGCGGAAGGTAAAAAGTTCAAACCATCAATAGAAGAGCCACCGGTGCTAGAGTTAAAGCCATTACCATCCCATCTGCAATATGCTTACCTGGGCAAAGACGATACCTTACCATTTATTGTTTCAACAGAATTGAATGATACACAAAAGGAGAAACTGCTGCGTGTCTTGCGAAAATTCAAAACAGCAATTGGGTGGACTATAGCGGACATTCGAGGTATTAGCCCATCATTCTGTATGCATAAAATCTTAATAGAAGAAGGGGCAAAACCAACCATCAAGATGCAAAGAAGGCTAAACCCCATCATGAAGGAGGTGGTGAAAAAGGAGATTATAAAGTGGTTGGATGCTGGCATTATTTACCCGATCTCAGATAGTTCATGGGTGAGTCCTGTACAATGCGTACCAAAGAAAGGGGGTATGACAGTGGTGAAGAATGAGGCGAATGAGCTCATCCCTACTCGAACAGTTACATGATAGAGAGTATGCATGGACTACCGCAAGCTAAATAAAGCCACACGCAAGGATCACTTCCCCTTGCCATTCATTGATCTGATGTTGGATAGGTTAGCGGGACATCAGTTCTATTGTCTCTCGGATGGTTATTCCGGATATAATCAAATTGCTATAGCACCGGAGGATCAAGAGAAAATGACATTCATATGCCCATACGGTACGTTTGCATTTCGACGAATGTCTTTTGGTTTATGCAATGCACCAGCAACCTTTCAGCGATGCATGATGGCAATCTTCTCCGATATGGTCGAGAAAAATTTGGAGGTATTTATGGACGATTTTTCTGTGTTCGGTGATAGCTTTGATGTGTGCCTGAAAAATCTGGATTTAGTGTTGAAACGGTGCGTGGAGACTAATCTAGTTCTTAACTGGGAAAAATGCCACTTTATGGTGAAGGAAGGGATTATTCTCGGGCATAGGGTTTCTGCAGCAGGATTAGAGGTGGATAAAGCGAAGATTGAGACTATTGAGAAATTACCACCTCCATCATCTGTGAAAGGAATTCGGAGCTTCTTGGGACATGCGGGTTTCTACAAACGTTTCATCAAAGATTTTTCAAAAATTTCAAAACCTTTGTGTTCCCTGTTAGAGAAAGATGTGCCCTTCAAAATAGATCAGTCATGTGTCGAGGCATTTGAAATTTTAAAAAAGAAGTTAGTATCTGCCCCAATCATTGTCGCACCCGATTGGTCTATACCATTCGAATTGATGTGCGACGCCAGCGACTATGCAGTGGGAGCAGTTTTAGGTCAACGGCACAACAAAATTTTCCATACAATCTATTACTCAAGTAAGACGTTGACAGATGCTCAGTTGAACTACACAACCACCGAAAAAGAACTACTTGCAGTTATGTTCGCCTTTGACAAATTTAGAGCATACCTCATCGGAACCAAGGTCATTGTCTATACTGATCATTCTGCAATCAAATATTTGATCGAGAAGAAGGATGACAAACCAAGATTGATACGGTGGGTGTTATTGCTTCAAGAGTTTGATTTGGAGATTCGGGATAGAAAGGGTACAGAAAATCAAGTAGCAGATTATCTTTCGCGATTGGAAAATGATGAGGTGCAGAGAAAAGACAATGCATTGATTAACGAGAAATTTCCGGACGAACAACTTCTCCGAGTAACCACAACACTGCCTTGTTATGCTGATTATGTGAACTATGTGGTTGCTAAGGTGTTACCACCGGAGTTGAACTCACAACAACGAAAGAAATTCCTCCATGACGTGAAGCAGTACTATTGGGATGAACCATTCTTGTTTAAAGCCTGCGCGGATCAAATGATTAGACGTTGTGTGCCACATGAAGAGATGGACAGTATCTTGGGTCATTGCCACTCATCCGATTATGGAGGTCATTATTCCGGTGATCGAACTGCGGCGAAGGTGTTACAATCAGGATTCTACTGGCCTTCGTTATTCAAGGATGCATATCTCTATGTGCTAAAGTGTGATCGATGTCAACGCGTAGGTAATATCTCCAAGCGAAATGAAATGCCACTCAACTCTATATTGGAGGTAGAGCTGTTCGACGTTTGGGGAATCGATTTCATGGGACTGTTTCCCTCATCTTTTAATAATCAGTATATTCTGTTGGCGGTGGATTATGTGTCCAAATGGGTAGAAGCCGCAGCTTTGCCCACAAATGATGCCAACGTCGTTCTTCGATTCTTAAAGAAAAATATCTTCACGCGATTTGGAACTCTGCGGGCAATAATAAGTGATGAGGGAACGTATTTCTGTAACAAGCAGTTCACAAAATTGTTGGTGAAGTATGGGGTTCATCATAAAATAGCAGCTGCATATCATCCCCAAACTAATGGCCAAGCTGAGGTCTCCAATAGGGAGGTTAAGAGGATTCTGGAAAAGGTGGTCAATCCGTCACGAAAAGATTGGTCTTTACGTCTTGACGATGCTCTATGGGCATATCGTACATCATACAAGAATCCGATCGGTATGTCACCTTATCGAATGGTTTACGGAAGGGCATGCCACCTCCCAGTCGAGTTAGAGCATAGTGCACACTGGGCCATTCGGAAGCTAAATTTTGATGAACAAGCAGCAGGTGAGAAAAGGTTACTGCAGTTAAATGAGATGGATGAACTTCGTTTCAACGCTTATGAAAACGCAAAACTATACAAGGAGAAGGTCAAAGCATGGCATGATAAGAAAATTCTCACTAAAACATTTGAATTGGGCCAACAAGTCTTGCTTTTCAACTCGAGATTGCGTTTATTTCCTGGGAAACTGAAATCACGTTGGTCAGGTCCTTTTACAGTCGTGTCTGTTGCACCACACGGTAACATCGAGATCGAAAAACCAAATTCAAATTGCCCATTCAAGGTTAACGGTCAAAGACTCAAACATTATTGGAGTGGGCCCATTGAACGTCAAATTACGGTCATGAACCTCTCCGATTCAGTGGAAAATTGAACACACCAGCAAAGTCGGGCCGACGATAGTAAACCAAGCGCTTATTGGGAGGCAACCCAATCATTTTTCTTTTTAATTTTAATTTTATTTTTATTTTTATTTTAATTCTTGAACTTATATGTTGTAGGGAACAAGAGCCCTGGCCTAAGCCCAATTCAGAAGCTACTGACCATTAGCACCCCGGCGCTGTCTCTAAGGGCAATTATAGCGCCCCGGCGCTATCCCCATCCAAGAGCTACTGACCATTAGCGCCCCGGCTCTCAATTTGTGCTACAACACAGCGCCCCGGCGCTATGCACTTCACGACCTTTTTGAACTATAGCGCCCCAGCGCTGCGGCTGCGTCCCAGACTCCTACTTGAACTTAAATACCGGACGGTTACAATTCTTTTCTATTTCAACTTCTCTTCTCTATTAATTCCATACCACAAGCCTTCCTTACCTTCACCTTTTTCTTTTGGGATTTCATAATTAAGATCAGGTAGATACGATCCATTGTTCTCATTTGTTCCATAAATTTCATCTTTCTCAATCAATTGCAACAAGATCTAACCAGGTATGTCTTGAATTATATTTGATTTTTGGGGCAAAAAGCTATCTACGGATATGGCTGGTATGTACATATTTTACTAAATGTATATCTTTTTACACCAACATCGAAGAATGTCACTCTCATGATCTTGATTATATTTTTACGACACATGTGTTAATTCTTAAATTGGGAGCATATGTTATTATAAATGTTTGACTGATAGGGATGCATGGTACACCCACAAGGTGTTTGATAATTTGCCCGAATCATTAATCTTGTCTACATGCACACATATCACCATGTTTCGCACTATCATTCTGGATCTTTATGCTACCACAATGATTTCAATCTACTGTAGCACATAGCTATCATTACACATAGTCACTTAGAGTGGGGGAAATTACACTATTTTGATACATGCATGTCTCTTATTGCACTACATGGCAACTCTTGCGGACATTTCATGTGTGGCTTGCGTTCATTCTCGAAACTGAATAATCCCTGACTCCGATTGATACTATTGTGTATGTTGTTGCATTTTTGTGTCAAGTATCATCCCCCACTAATGTAGTCAAATTCGACATATATTTTAAAGTTTGGGGGTAAAGTAAAACCTAAGATTATCCAATTTCCAATTTTATTCGATGCTAATACATAAATATGCTTGTAATTGTAGAATTTTTGGCATGGCATCCAAACGCCAACATGGTGAAGAGTCAGGGACTGCCTCAACTCCACCTCCACTATTTGACAGCCGTCGTTTTGTCAGTCATGCGGCTCAGGAAAGATACAATCGAATGGCTACTCGGTCATTCGTTCCGGAGCGTGGGTTGAGACCGGATCAATCAAAGGATGGCGACATGGCAGTCATGATAGCTGAGAGGAACTGGTTCACACTTACCGAGCAGCCCGAACCAGCCGTAATAACAGTGGTGAAAGAATTTTATGCCAACGTGTCCGAACATGATCACTATACGGTATTTGTAAGGGGCAAAATAGTGGAAATTGGCGAAGAGGACTTCAATGAGTGTTATCAATTGCCAGTTGAGGATTTTCATGATGAGTATGCTGGTTTTATTAGTGATGGACCGGACTATGAGCAAATAATACGTGAACTTTGTCAGCCAGGCACCACATGGACCGTGCATGAATGCGGAAACATGACTTTCCCACTATCGAATCTTAGCTTATATGGGAAGGCATGGTATGCGTTCATTTGAGCAAAACTTATGCCATGTACACATGTGAGTCATGTTACTCGGGAACGTGCAGTCCTTCTTTACTCAATCATCAAAGGCTATAAAATTAATGTGGGACATCTCATTTTGTAATCTGTCCTTCGAGCATCTCGTGGAAGTACCACTGGAGGGTTACCACATCCGTCTCTCATCTGCGTTTTGTGTGCCAAGTTCGGTGTCAAATGGAAGTCCGACAAGATGATCCAAAAGGCCATGCCAGTGCTGGACCACAAGTTGATAAGTAGATACAAAGTGTGGATAGGTGGGGCAAATCACCCTAGGGGATTGGGTTTCATAATTCCCCAAGTTGCACCTGCACAAGACCCACCACCTCAGGCTCCACCTACTTATAGCCCATCTACAGCAGTTCATCGTGGTGTGGTCCCCGAAGCTGTCCATCGGGAGATAGATGGCTGGTTTTACAACATGGAATCCCAGAATGTGCGCTTGTCGGAACGTCAGGATGTGATTTTCAAATTTTTAGTTGACCAATTTGCTGCACAGAATGCACTGACCGTCCAATCACATCCGGGCGTGCAACTTAGCCATTTCCCAACTGCTCCTGTTCTTCCTGTATTTCCCCCTTCCGATCAAGAGATGAGCGAGGATGATGATGCACCACCCGAAGAATAAGCTCGTCAAGGAAGTTCTCTGTTTTATTTCGTTATATTTTTCGCATGAGGACATTGCTCTAGATTAGTTTGGGGGTAGTTAAGTTTTATTTTTAAATTTCTAGTTTGTTATTAGTTTGTGGATTTGGATTGTTATTGATAATTCTGGCGTTTGCTAGTGCGTTTATTCGGGGGCCAATGATGAAATTAGAATTGCATGAACAAGTATAGTAAGGATTGTTGAGTCAGTGATATGATTGTCTGGACATGATTTGAATCTCTATCTGTTTGACACTGATATTATAGGTTAGCACTTTGAAAAACGACCATGTTGGCTATGATAATTTAAATGGTTAAATAATAGAGTTCTAAAGGATGATTGCTAGTGAAATGAAAAGACAAGTTGAATAGCTAGTGAAGACTGAATTTATATATAAACTCGAGTTTGGGGGAAAAATATTTGGAATATATAAGCTGTCAAAAAAAAAAACACCGTGGCGTGCTTGTTTAGTTTTGTGGCCTTTGTTACTTGAGCAAGTAAGCCCGAGGGGACTGTCTTTACACCTAGCGCCCTAAGGTCTTAATGGCTTGGGAGTCGTTGGTCGAAAGCTCGTTAAGGTAGCATTGAAAAGCCTAAGGGAATAAGACAATGCATAGTCATGTGAAAAAAATTAGTAATAATAATAAAGCGGGAAAAGTGCAAAATGCCCCCGTTTAAAAAAAATATTAAGCATAAGTATTTCATGTTGACCCCTGAATTTTTGGTGATTGTTTAATTTCAGTCGAATCAAGTTTATTTGATGAACTCTTGAGTAGAACTGTATGAAGTTTTTTATAAACTTTATTATTTTTCAGCGTTTTGCTTTTCATTAGTTAGCATGGTTGTTGAACACACACTCATAATATCAGTAATAACAGATTTGGATTGGTTGATTGTTGGGATATCATTGATCTGTGTTCACAAGATGTATTAGCATGTTTTTTTGATTTTTCTGAGGCCTGTGGATATACGTAAGTTATTGGATGCTGGAATTATGTTCATTCAGTTAGTTGCATTTGCATGATTTGTGTTTTTATAGTGTTAGTATTGTTTTGTGTTTGTTGCTTGAGGACATGCAACGGTTTAAGTTTGGGGGTATTTGATGATTGGGTAATATACCCATGAATTGGATATACTTGGGTTTAAATTATTGTATTTTCGAGTCATTTAGGAATATTTTTGCTGTGTTTATGTGTTGTATTGCAGATTCGGAAGCTGAGGAGACAAATTGGGGATTTAAGCTAATAAATGGCAAAGTTGTAATTTTTTTAGAAATAGCGCCGGGGCGCTGGGAAATGTATTAGAAATAGCGCCAGGGCGCTAATACGTGGCTGGTTCTGACGCGGATCGCGCACGTGAGGCAGGCTTGGACAACATTTTGACTATTAGTTTGATCTTGTGGGAGGAGTTTATGAGGAGTCTATTTGGATTAGAAGTTGTGGAGTTGGGGGAAGTAAAAAATAAACATATATATATATATATATATATATATATATATATATATATATATATATATAGTGATTCTTTTTATTGAAGAAGCGGAACATTGGGGAGATTAACGGAGGAATAGGAGCAGATCTGAAAGCTGAAAAATTGGAGTTCTTCTTCTTCTTTATTCTTTTAAATTGTTAACTCATTAAGGATGATTTATCAATTATTTATAGCTTTTATTTTCGTCATGAACTAATTCTTTTTATTAAGATTCCAATGGAACTTATTATGGTTATGAGTTAATTATTTAATTTATTCCAATTATTTATGTTGAAGTGAATTGTTCATCTTGCTTTGTGTTTATTGATTAATTATCTGACCAATAATTACCTTGTTACTCTAGAAGGAATTGGGAAAGGAATTCTAGAGTTAGAACTGGGCAGGGTGACATGTGACTTAGTTATTTGCACAGTGAATAATTAGGTTTGTGAATAGAATGAGAATATCTATTTGCCGCATGTAACATAAAAAGAATTGGGTTTGTAACGAGTTTAATTCAATTATTTTGCATAGAGATATAGTAAAATTAATCTGGGTTAAATAGAAGGCAATTGATCACTCGAGAGAGGGCTTTTGGCATTTGAGAATTCCTGTTAACAATTCAGTAGATGTAATAATTGGGATAATTAGATAATTGATTTAATAATCATAATTGGGAAAATTGGAGTCTTAATTATTATTTATTTGCATTCAAATAATTATTGATTTGTTCTTTGTTTTCTTTTAGATTAATTTCTTGCTTTATTAAAATTATTTTTTTTAGTTTTAAAGAATCAAAATTTTCGGTTGTTTAAATAAAATTGAATTGATACAGTACTAGTAGTTGGAGTTTATTAATTGGAATTCTCCGAGGGATCGACACTCTAATTTATCATTATATTACTTGTTGACCGTGTATACTTGCACGTATTCATTGATTGCGAAATCAATCAACAATTGGCGTGCATCGTACTGATGGTGTTGCTGAATTGCCATTACCCCTTCATCGGGGAAGTAGGTTTCCAAGGGTTTGAAATCCCCTGAAGGTGCGGCGACCAGTTGATCCGCAATTCCTTGTCATTTAATGGACTTTTGCGTCATGTAGACGATGTCAAATTGTTGTAGGATCAATTGCCATCTGGACAGTCGGCAGTTCAGTATGGGTTTACTGAACACGTACATGAGAAGATCCATGCGGGAAATGAGATGGGTTATGTGACCATGGAGGTAATGCTGTAACCTCGTGGAAGCCCATGCTAAAGCACAACACGTCTTCTCAATCAGAGTGTACTTGTGTTCACTGCTGCTGAATCTTTTGTTGAGGTAGTAGATAGCTCGCTCTTGGCCTCTATCATTTTTCTATCCCAGCATGCAACCCATGGCATTGTCACTTATGGACAGGTACATGAATAGGGGAACATCATCCCTGGGTGGTACCAAAATAAGAGCTTTGACTAGATGCTCTTTGATTGTAAGGAAGGCCTTCTGGCACTCATCATTCCATTTCATGGAGGAGTTCTTCCTTAACGACTTGAAAATAGGCTCACGGGTTGCTGTGAGTTGGGAGATGAACCTGCTAATGAAGTTGACTCTTCCCAAAAATCCCCGTATTTCCTTCTCTGTCTGAGGAATGGGCATTTTCATGATGGCCTGGATTTTGATGGGATCCAACTCAATCCCCTTGTGACTGACTAGGAATCCTAGTAACTTGCCTGATTTAACGCTCACTTATTTGGATTCAACTTCAAGTTGTACTTACGCAACCTATTGAAGAGCTTTTTGAGATGGTCTAGGTGGTCTTCCTCCCTCCGGGACTTGACAATGATGTCATCCACATAGATCTCTATCTCCTTATGCATTAGATCATGGAAAAGAGCCATCATGGCTCACTGGTAGGTAGCTCCGGCATTGATGAGACCGAATGATAACGGTCTATAACAAAAGGTTCTCAAAGGCGTGATGAATGCAGTTTTCTCACGATCCTCCTCAACAACCACGATTTGATGGTACCCTGCGAAGCAACCAGTAAAGGAGTACATGTCGTATTGAGTAGTATTATCAATGAGAATGAGGATAAATGGCACGTGAAAGCTATCTTTAAGGCAAGCTTTATTCAGATCCTGGTAATCCATGCAAACTCGCACCTTTCCTCCTGGTTTAGGCACGGGGATTATGTTTGATAGCCATTCAGGGTACATAGACACCATGATGATGTCAGCTTGAAATTGTTTCATAATTTCTTCTTTAACCTTTAAACTCCACTCAGGTTTCAATTGTCTGAGCTTCTGCCTGACTGGCTTGAATCCCTCTTTAATGGGGAGGCGATGAATGACAATATCAGTGGACAAACCCACCATGTCTTCATGAGACCATGCAAACACATCTTGAAATTGGGTTAATAGTGTAACCATGTTATTCCTTTGGTTTGGAGTGAGGTCTGTACCAATCTGGATTAGTTTGGGACTTTTTAAGGTTCCGAGAATGAAGGAAGTGGTTTGATCAAAGTTGGGTTTGGGTTTGTCTTCGACCCATTTTTGATTTCCTGAGGTATCTCAATGTCCTCTTGTATTTCCATCAAGTCAGAGTCCAACTTTCATTAAAGTTATAATCCTTGAGAAGAAAAGGCACCTTATCAGCACGTATAGGCACATCTAAATTCAGAGTCCTGAAACAAAATATGCTTTCACTTAATATATATGAAACTGTTCAATCATATAAAGTGTTAGCATATACTGACAAAATAATTGCTAATACTGTACAAAAAAGTAAGCAGTTATTATTATCTATAGAGCAGAAGGAGTTTCTGCCCGTTTTACCCTTGTCGACCAATGAAAAGAGTGCTGCTCCAATTGTCAAGGGTGAAGTCCTGCTGGACTACAGTGATGGAGGGGCTGTCATCGTCCTTCTTCTCTCGAATGATGACCATTACGTCTGGGCAATCATCGTTTGGGGTGTATCTATTTGTATGTTCTTCATGGACAATGATGCGTATGCTTGACATCATCTTGGCGATGTCCTATTTACGTCTCTGTTCCTCTTCTTCCACTTTGGGATCTGGAACTAGGACTTCTTTCTCCTTTACCAGTATCGGTTTAGCAAATAACATGGCCATTACATGGGCTGACACCTTTACCGGAGACTGTACAGGCTCAGGAACTGTAGGTGGAGATAATCGCCGTGTGGCTGAAGCTGAAGGAATCTGTTTGTGTTTATGAGGATTCCTGCAACTGGAACTAGCAGTATAGCCTAGTCCGGCTGTCCCTATTTAACTGGGAACTTGGATGGGACGCTTGATGCCCTGATTGTCTTTGCCCAACCCCTGTCTAGGTTGATAACCCAATGACATCATTTCTTGAATGGCCGACATTACTTCGGTAGAAATCTGGGGTATGAGAGGTGGCGCCCCAACAGGATGGTAGTGAGTGTTGCTTACCTCCAGGGCATGAAAACTGACCGACTCAACTTCTGAATTGAAGTTGATAAGTGGTATGTCACCTTGTTCAGGACATTTCGGCTCAGTGTTGACAGTGACTAGGCTGTTGTTAATAATGTATTTAAGTTGTTGGTGAAGAGTGGAGGGGACTGCCCCGGCCATGTGAATCCACGGTCTTCCCAGAAGCAGGTTGTATCCTGTATCTATTTTGAGAACGTGAAAAGACACGTAGAATGTATGTGGACCAATCTCCACTAGCAGTTCAATCTCTCCGACAGAGTTTCGCCGGGATCCATCAAAAGCTTTGATAACCGTATGGCTGTTTCAGATCTGATTGAGATTGATGTTCATCTTCACCAATGTGGAATAAGGACAGATATTCAGAGACGAACCTCCATCTATTAAAACTCCTCCCACCATATATCCGGAGGACAAAACTGCAATGTGTAACGGCTTGCAATGACCGGTCCCTTCAGGAGGTATATCATCATCAGTAAAAGATATCACATTGTTGTTAAAAATGTGTTCCACCAGATGCTGGAATTTCTCAACATCTATTGACTTAAGCAATTGGGCTTCTTCCAAAACCCTGAGCAATACCTTCCTGTGATCTTCAGAAGAGAAAACTAAGTCCAGTATGGAAACTTGATGCGGAGCTTCTCTTAATCTTAAAACCACCTCGGCTTTCTTATGGCCTATAGTACGAAGAAATTCTTCCACTTTCTCTATGGGAATCTTCCCCTTTGACTTGATGGTAGGATTCATCACCCGTTGGGGAAGATACAGTGGATTATCGTTCGACACTGCAGTAGTTATGTGCGATGTGGATCCTTCAGCTCCTCCATAATTCCATGGAACTTTCTGTAGGTTGACAACAGGATATTGTGGTCTGAATGGCAAGATAATTGATTATGGTACATCCACTTTCAAAGGATTGTCAACCCCCTTGAGTTGAATTGGTTGGATTATATGTGAGGGAGTAGCCGCATCTGTCTCATCAGATATGACTGCTACGACTTCCTTCCACTTTGTAGGAAATATGTCCTCACTCTCCAGTACTACAACATCATCGTTTGCCATCTGTAGGACACCGCTGTCAATTAAATTCTGAATAAGATGACGAAATGCCCAACATTCTTCTGTGCTGTGACCGCGAGATTGGGAGTGATATTGACACACCCCATTGAAATCAAATCGTCGTGAACGCGGGCTGATTGGAGGTAGCAGAGCTGTGATTCTTCCTTCATTTATCAGCATCTGCAGTATTTCTTCCATCGGTTGGCCTAGGTATGTAAATTCCCTTTTGTGGGCAAAATCCTGACGGGCTTTAGCGCTTGCTCTTTTTGCAATTTTATCCTCCAGTGTTTCATTTTCTGGAGTGTGCGGTGGAGTGTTCGTAATAAGAGGGAGGACACTGGCATGCTCCTGACTAAATAATTGACTTGTGACTTGATGCTGACGGAACACCAGTTCTGCCAATTGGTTAAGTTGCTCATGCAGAGCATTCATTTTCCGTTCCATTGTGAACTAGAACTTTGCATAGTCCTATTTGTCAACACCATCCTTACTGGCCTGGGAAGATTTACCATTAAAATTGGAACTCTGTCCATTGCTCCAATTAATCATATTGACATCTTCTTCTTTGTGTTGAGGAAGAAGGTTGTCTTGCACATTGGGTTGATCGGGTTTGGTGACCACAATCTCACCGTTATTGATCAAATCCTGGATCTTGTATTTCAAGGCCCAACAATCTTGAGTATCATGTCCTGGTACCCCGGCATGATAAGCACACTTCCGAGTAGCATTGAAACCCCTCCCTTCCGGGTTGACTGGTGGAAGAAGATGAGTAATTTTCTTCTGAGTGGTCAAAAGATTGAGAATGTTCTCGAGTGAGTCCCTTTGGGGTGTGAACACTCGAGTGCGTCTGACTTCTCCACCTTTAGGTAATTAAGGATTTGAAGACTGTGCTTGAAAGGGAGTGTAATTTCTCCTTTGGATAGGCATATTCTGACTGCCTTTCTGACCTTGTAGTGTCGATGTCGGGATTTTTATTTGTCCCTTTTATGTTCTTATTTTTTTGTGTTCTCATGTTATGTGAGATTTGTTTGAAAAAATAAGTGAAAAAGGTCCGACATTTATATGTCGACGATTTGACTGTAAGAGTCGTCAGTTACTTTTTTAATTGGTTGTACCAACACAACTGAGAAAAAGTTTACACATTGACCCAGGGATGTGACACTGCTAAACGGGTCTGTGAAACTGAGATTCATTAGGGTCCGGGGACTTGCTTATGCAGAGGGAAGGTGTTAGGCACCCCCCAACATCCGTGTTACCACGGTGATCGCCACTTTTTAAGAAACTGTTATATGAATGTGTATGTGTGTGTGGGTCAATGTGCTGTTATTTGGAAGTAGTTCAAGGTCTCGTTCGCACCTATATACACAGAGTTTGAATTTGGGTAAAAATATAGTTTTAAACAAGATATAGCAGTGATGTTTTGTAAAAGAGGTTTTTCAAACCCTTATGCTTAATAGTAATTGAGACCTTTTACACTTCCATTTCATTAAATGTTCGGCTTGATTACTTTTATTTTCGAGATGCGAAGCATCTTCGAGAAAATAATGTACAAAGCAGTGCCGAACTCCTTATGGGCATGAAAGCCATCCAAGGAAATCCAAACACCCTGAATAAATTTACAGGCTGCTTACAGCTAAAAATGTCCATCATAGGAACTGAATCTAGATTCAGTAGACATAATCTGTAATCACATAATTCCTAGGCTCACATTATGCCACAATTTGTATGAAAGTTGCAAGCAGTTATATATATATAAGCTGTAAATATATATATAGACATGATCAACCACAACGAAGCACCTCCATGGGGGATCAGAAATATAAATAAAGCTGTAAAAGCGATCAACCGCCGTGAAGTAAACTCCAGGCGGGACGAAATGTAAAGAAAGCAGTAAAACTGGTCAACCGCCACGAAGTAAACTCCAGGTGGGACGAAATGTAAATATATATACATATATAGAAGCGGTAAACGCACCGGACGTAAAATTCAGGCTCATCGAACAGAGTTCGACAACAGTTCATATATATATATATATATATATATATATATATATATATATATATATATATATATATATATATATATATATATATATATATATATATATACGAAAGTAATTAAATGCTCCAGACATAAGTCTAGGCTCATTGAACAGAGTTCGACTCACAGTTCATATATATATATATATATATATATATATAAATATATATATATATATATATATATATATACAAAAGTAATTAAACGCTCCAGACATAAGTCTAGGCTCAATCGAGGCATAACTCAATAATGTTAGTCCATATATAAATATATATATATATATATATATATATATATATATATATATATATATATATATATATATATATATATACAAACTAAAAATGAAACCACGAACCGAAGTCCGGGCAAACACACGCAACACGACTATCAACGTGAAGAATGGTGTGTGCAAAGAGTAAGAGAAAGGCTTTAAAATGTGTAAGAAGGCTTACAGTGGGCTACCAAAGAAGACTTCTATAACTTTAAGTGGATGAATACTCGGCTCCCGCCGGTACAATAGTAGCTATATGCGAGCTTACAAGTGTTTAAAATGAGAAAGCACTCAGCTTAGGGGGTGTACAGAGCAAATTGGACAGGGCTTCCTCGCCTTTTTCTCTTACAAAATGGCCACCCTAAGCCCTCTATTTATAGAGGAGGCCCAGATGTACCTACGGCTACCCGGGGTGCCCCGGGCTCCGCGGGTCCCGCCGTCTCAAAGTACGTGCATGCATGCAACGTGATGTCTGCTCGAACTTTCTGAACTTCAATCTAGGGATCCAATTGAGGTGTATAAGACCTATTTCGGACCACCGCTATCGAGAGTTATGTAATGACATGGGATTAGAGGTTGTACGAAGTCAGGAAGATGGGACCATGCCCTCCGGTCTTCAAGCTTTAAATTTTATCTGTTGCCCTGCGCAATAGTCACTCGGGATTGGACTTCTTTGGTTCTTGTGGGACATTGCTATGTAGAAATGTATGTCTAAATGTTGATGAGATGGCGCGATGTGGCATTGGGATGGCAAAATAATAGTCTTGCCTTTCACCGGGGTTATCTCAGGGTTATCGCTGAGATTGGACTGCTGCAGGTGTTAACCGTCCTCAGGGTTGTTTCTGAGATGTGCCTGACTTTCCAAGGTTATCTCCAGGCTTTGTGGAATGACTGACTCGGGGCTTTTATCGAGTGTTCTGAAGCTGTTTGCATGGCTTTAAAAAAAGCATTTTCGGGGTTATCTCCGGAACTACAATTACACTCCTTGGGGTTATCTCCAAGGGTAGAACTGCTATTCCCATTATTGGGACTGAGACTGAATATTTTGGGGTTATCTCCGAGATGAATCGGCCTTCTCCGGTGAAATTTTTGGTATTTGAACTGCATGCCTCAGGGTTATCTCCGAGGTTAGAACTGATATTCCCGGTATGTGTTTCGTGGTTGAAACTGAACTTCCGATAGTATCCAGACTGGATATGAGCTATCTTTTTGGGTTTCTCTGAAAGACAAATCTACCCTCCTACAATGTCAGTGACAGGTGTGTAGAAAATTTTGAGTGTCTACAGATGCCCCTCTTTATCATATTCATGCAATGCTGGCATGTATAGGATAAAGAATCCTAGACACTTAAAATGTAACAAGGTAAACATGATGTTATGTGTAGCAACATGATGCAAGTGTATGATGCATATGTATGATGCATATGTTTTGTTGGATTGTTCTCCAATATGGTGGGAAGATTGTCGACCCCTTGACTTCTACCGGGATCAGATGTATCTATTATGTATAAGAGACTCTATGGGGATGCATTTTACATGTTGTTGATGTGTATAACATATCCCATCATCAGTCCCTCCCGATGAGGATGTTCTTTTGGAGTTACTGCCAACATTCTGTGTTGTCAGGGTTGCCTGACCTTCGCTGAATTGTATATCAACGGATGAAATCCCTGCTGGGGATAAATGCCAAGGTTCCTTGACCTTTGTTGATGTGTGTATCAACTGATGCAATCATCGGATGGCTTTCGATGCTTTGTTGGGTTTACTTACCAACGACTGCATTGCTGTCAAGGTTGCTTGACCTTCGTTGACATGTGCATCAACGGATGACCATGCGTTGTAACCCCCATCAGGGATCTACTTGATCTTCGCTGATGTATGAATCAATGGACCACGTGTCCCCGCCGGGGATCTGTATTTTGACACATGACAAAACGTGATGCCCCCGCCGGGGAAACTACTTGAGAATGTGTGCTGCCCCCACCGGGGATGTGTACTATAGAATGCGTGATGCCACCGTCGGGGAATTTGTATCTTGGATAGATGACCATGTGTGATACCCCCGTCGGGGCTATGCACTTCGACATATGAAAACACGTGATGCCTCCGCCGGGGAAACTGCTTGAGAGTGATGACCCCAAACTAGCGGCATTAGACCTTTGTACGGTATTGCCGAATGTGATCTGTAACTGCTGAGATCATCGGTATAGTATACCTTGTGTTCGGGCGAATACCAATGAATGATATGAAAGCCACAGTCGGGTCTAGGAAAACCAGGATTTCAGGCTATTCTGCTCCATCGCGTAGCATTTTTATCCTTGATTCGGCCTTTTTAGCTTGTGAGAACTCCTTTGCAACTCGAACTGAAACGAGCCGGAGGGGTGGATCCCATGTAGGGATGCCGCAGGTACACCTGCAGTAGCCGTAAGTGGACCTGCGACCAACCATGGCTACTAAATGCTTACAGGTTGTTTTCATAAGTCATTTTTAAGTTGCGCCACGAAGGAAATTCGAGAGCTCTTCTTCAGATCTGCTGAGTTCAGGTGGCTTTCTGCAAATTCTGTCACCACACAAGTATTCTACATTGTCCTGGTAAAGTATGCATGCCTTCTTTTCCAGTTTTTATCCGTTAGAAAATGACTTATCACATGAAATGCATCTAAACACATAGTAGTGAATATGCATGCTCGTATGACTTGATAAAAAATATTCAACACAGTAAATGTTAGTATTAAACCATGCTAAACATAATGATGTGAAAAAATTTAACTTCTGAAACAGTCAAATTGTCACCTTCTTTTTGCTATTTCTTATCCTATTGAGGACAAATGAGCAAAAGGTAAAATTGTAAAGTAATTCTGGTAATTATGCTACCCTTATAGATTGATAATTTTGACATTTAAATGCATATAGTATGTATATGACTGTGGTCAGGTGTGCTACTAAATGGCCACCTAGTCATGCCTATGTGCATGTGGATAGTCCTGTTTATAGAGGAAACTATGACAATTTTTTTTTCAAAATATAGGCATTGAGTAGTCATGCATTTTTAACTCTATTGTAGATGTATGTTAAAGTAATGCATGCATGCATGTAGTCATAAAATGCATTCTGAAAAGAAAGCTCCAGGTTTCAGAATTACTACACCCTTTTTGAGGTGATTTGGAGACTTGTTGTCTAGATATTATGGATCCAGATCGGCCGAGTAGTTCCCGCAGGACCACTTCTGGTGTACGGAGGAGGGCTTCTGAAGTGCCTCGACCCCGTTCTATTAGACAGCCTCGTCGTCTAGTGGAGACAGTGATACGTCCTATCCGGGTTGATGTGCCGGACGGACGAGGAGGATGTACCAGTTGAGGACCCTAGTCCTGCTGTACATGTTCCCCGTAGGGACCTCCCGAGTATTCAGGTGGCAAACCCAGAGCTTCTGGGTGACTTAAGTTGACATCCCTCGATATACTTGCACGCTAAAGAGGTATCAAGTTCTTTCCTATTGATGAGGAGTAAATAATTTTGATGTCAATTTGCATTTCATGTAGGTTCCTGGCTTTACACAGCCTCGAGGGAACTGGTTCAACATTCACTCCATGTACCAGGCTCTGCATCCGGACTATAGAGCAATTGTACATGATTGGGGATTTGGGGCGTTCTTTTCCATCCTTCCCCGTTGTTGTCCTTGGGGTTACCTCAGGGCATTGTCTGAGCGCTGGTTTCACCTAACTCAGTCACTCTATTTACTGGACTATAAGGTGATGATGACGCCAATGGATTGGCGGTTTATCACAGGTATGGAGTTTGGAGGGGCACCGGTGCCTTGTAAGGAGGATATTACCCCGACTACCATCAGATCCTTGTTAGGAGCTCAATGGCATGACTATCCGTATGGGTCCTTTGAGCGTAGATGCTATGAGTGGGCTGTTGAGTAAGCCCATATCAGCTGATGTCAGAGTCAGGGATCACATTCTTTGGCGATTGTTCCTGATGATCATTAGGGACTGCTTCATAGCAGATAACTCTTCTACGATGTCGTTAGCTTTGATCAGCGCCACACGATATGTGGACCGTATTGGAGAGTATGATTGGGGTTCCTACACCTTTGCCTATTTCCTCAGGGGCATGCGTATGCGCTCATAAGGCTTAACCGAGGCTTGGTTAGGATTTTACCCATTTCTGCTGGTGAGTATTTCTCTTGTAATTTACCATGTACAGGCTAAGAGTGTTAACTGACAGCAGATGTTTGTCTTTGTGTTGGCAGTTTTGGGCTATGAGAGGCTCCCATGCTTACGTGCTGTGAGTGTATTAGGGTTGGATATCTATCCACGAGGACGATGATGGCATCATTCCATACTGGCAGATGTCCCTGTAGCTGAGGGTTTTACTCATTGTCGCCTACAGTTGGAGTTATTGACAGCTGATGTCATCATATGGATTCCTTATTATGGGGAGCACTTGGCCACTAGATTTGAGAATGGGAACCCGACTGGTGTCGAGTACGTGATTTCCACCCGTAGGGTTCCTCTCTTTATTGATGGAGGATGGAAGCTCTATTTAGGAGAGCGTACGATTAGGAGCACCACAGGAGAGATTCGTATACTGATCTTGCCTCTTGACAGGTGTTATTGGCCTGTGTCGCAGTCACTCGTCACTGATATCCCATTGTTGGGTGTTGAAGATTTTCCATTGTTAGAGGGTCCCTGCACTCAGGAGATATTCCAGCATTGGTGGTCCCCTTGTACCATTAGAGCCCAGACCCACCCGCGCCACTCAATTCATGGGGGATATGTATCTAGGATCTGTGATGATGACGGATTGGCTAGCCTGTGTCTAAGATCCGACTCATGTGACACAGATTGACAGCTTGACCCAGCGACTGGACCGGGCACATTTCTTTATCCGACATTTGGGCAGAGATCCGGCGGAGGCAGATTCGTTTGATCCTTCCAGCGCAAGAGCTGGCCCCTCAGATGACCCATTTGGCTTTACCAGCACAGATCCTCCCTTTTATAGGCCTGACATCCCTGTTGATAGAGATCCAGTGACTCAGGAGGAGTTACATCAAGTGGACAGGATTAATGATGTAGATATTGACACCATTGTCTTCTTCTGATGTGTATTCTCGTTATCTCTTTTGATAGGCCTCTTGTTAGATATTGGGTGGCTGTGCCCCATTCTCGCTATATCTTTTGATAGGCCTCAGTTAGTAGTAGGGAATATGTGCCCCCATTTCCCTGTATTTTTAGTTAAACAGAGATGATGTATATAGATGATGATGTATTTAGGAATGTATGTGCTATCTTCAATTCCCTGCATCATATTGCCATCTATTATCTGTTATACATGTATCATGTTATGCATATATATGTATGTCCAGAGATATTCAGCATTGACCCCTGGATGGTATTATGATACGGCCCACACAGATGTCTTCTTCGACAATCAGCCGCATAGATCACACCCCACCATTATTGGTGGCATCCCGTCTGAGATCCTGGTGTGATAATATGTCACCCCCAGATAGGGTGACCGTAGATCAGCTATTGCAGCATACTATGACCCTTTTGATGTTTCAGGTTCCCGCAGGATTTGTAGAGGGCATGCTTGAGCACTGGGTACCGGAGAGGTAGGTTTTCCGATTTGGGACCCAGGAGTTGACTCTGACTCTGGAGGAGTATACACGTTTGACGATGCTGCCACTTAACAGACCTTGCGTGCATATGGCCATTGGTGACATGAGCTGGCAGTTTATGACTCTCATCGGGATGAGGTGGAGAGTTTTACATGATGAGATCACATCTAGCCACCTGATATCCCAACATTTTCTGATTGACAGATTTGGCTATGAGGACAGCTATGCTCGGTATTCTTGGGATTTTACCATACTAGAGGATTCGTGGCATTTGGCTAGAGTGGATACATTGATGCTGTGTGTATTATCATATGTGTACATGCCACGATACATGGATGAGTTGGACATCAATGTTATTATGGCAGTGGGAGCTCTCAGGGAGGGTCGTACCATTATTCTGATGATTATGGTAGAGACGTTGAGGTCAGCATCGTTCTACAGCACTTACCTTGCAGGGGAATTCATAAGCAGTTCGGTCATGCTGTACGTGTGGTTTATGTCACACCTGAGACCGATTGGAACATTCAGACAACACGGGTATTGTTTCACCTATGAGATAGCTATGTCGTATTCCTTCCAGTCTACGGAGTGTACAGATCCTGCCTCTTGGTCCGTTTTCCTCGCTGGGATCGGAGATCCGTTTGCTATCTTGCCGTGTACAGGGCTCAGTTCGCCCTACAGTTTCATTACTCATGCTCCGGGCATGGATTATCTCCCTCTAGCTTGTTTGAGGGGCATGACTACTTACCACCCACTGGCCGTGATGTCGCAGTTTGACCAGTTCTAGGATTTCCATCTTTTTGATGGGGCGTTAGGTCAGCATTTAGCTTCTCACCACTTGTCAGCAGAGGACCGATCCGGGGTGTATGCTTGTTGGGATCAGCGTGAGATAGATTCCTTTTCTGTTAGCCATCTGAGTTGGTCGCCAGAGTATTCTGCGTGGATGGAGGAAGATACTTCATCGGTTGTAGTAGTATCCATAGTGCCGGGTAGTGATTCAGATGACGGGGAGCATATGGAGGACATTGATTCCCGCATAGAAGAGGAGCCATTTACTGGATTGCCAGTAGCTCTCTTAGATTCTCCCAGTACTACCACTATCGTGATCTAGCATTCAACACAGTACTTGGAGCAGAGTCTTCATCTGATGACCTTTGAGAGGGATCAGGCTAGAGCCCTGATGTTGACAACACTTGATGGGAGAGACACAACTCTATTAGAGAGAGACGAGGCATTAGCTTGTAGAGATGCCCCTGTTGTTGAGCGGGATGAGGCCATATTAGACAAAGATGCAGTGATCATTGAGCGGGATACTGCCCTATCTGATAGGGATGTAGCCATTGCAGACAGTACTTCAGTGAGATCCCTGATCACTGGTATGCTTTTCGAGATGAGTGCATATATAGATGAGCATCGCGTCACCATGCAGATGGCCTCGGACTTGCTATCTCGTGTAGATACCCTTATATAGGAGACCACAGCGTTACCTCCTTCTTTGGATAGAGATGCTATGTTAGATCTGCTAGCTCGCATGCATACTGAACTGTAGATAGCCTTATATTTTCCTGCACAGACTATCTTAGCCATTTTGTCATGTACAGTTTATATTGTGTATATCAAACAGTATTATATATAGCAGGGAAATATATTTTTGATCACTTCCCTTTTAGATATGCCTGAATACTTGCTTGATATTTACCTACTTCTTCAGGGCTTGTGATCTTGATGTATTCTGAATTCCTCCATGATGGATGGACATTAAGTTGTCTCTGAACAGTTCAGAATGGATCCTTGATCTGTGTGTATCCCTACCCTCTTTAGTGTCTTGGGACTAGTTTCTGTATAGAAATATGGAGAGGAAATGTGGCTTTCCTCTCTGAGGTTGACCGCACAATAGATGGTCGCCAGTACTCCTATTTAGGAGGAGCCTAGTTAATTCCATCTCTTATAGATTGGTATTGCTCTTCAAGGTACAACCGCAGCTTAGATGGTCGTTGAGTCTCCCGTTTACATGGGGAGGTTAGGTAATACCATCCCTTTGGTTTGAAGCCAATGAAATATGGTGGATTGAAGTTTGATCCTAGTACCGTTGATAAGTATTTGTGTCTTGGTAGAGGGTTAGACCGAACCATAAATGGCTGCCTACGTACTCCTATTGAAGAGAAGATCAGGTCTGCGTAGTTCGAACCTGGTGTAAAAGGTTCAACGCTGTTTGTGGCAAAAAGGGTGTAGGAATGTTTTTGTTATTTTTGTTTTTGTAATGAGAAGGGTGAAGAAGTGTTTTTGTTATTTTTTTATTGCGACAGGGCCATATAAAATAGTTGCCTACGTACTCCCGTGTATCAAGGAGATCAGGTCGACGTAGCTCGCCCCTCAGGACGATTTGTAGCCAACGAAAAGTTTGATCCTATGTGGAGGACAAACTGCAGGGCAGGGGGGGGAAAGAAAGTTTAATCCTAAGTTCAGGATAAACTGCAGGTGTGAAAAGTTTGATCCCATGTTTGGGGACAAACTGCAAGTGTGAAAGGTTCAATCCCTAGTGGGATAACCGAAGTTGAATAGGGGTTAAAAAACCAAGTGGAGAAGAAAGGATATGTCGATCCGAAAACCAGGTTGCCGGCTTGAAAAGTGTGTTTCCCTGAGGGGCGCAATATGGAAAAGAGTTGTATGTAGTGAAGGGTTAAAGAACCAGAATGATTAGTGATCTGATGATCCAACACCAGGATGTTTGCTTGATGGTAACTTTAGATATAGTACCATTTCACGGTGTCCGAGTTGATGAGTTGCTGAAATTCATCGTCATCCATTTCCTCCAATTTGAGAGCACCTCCTGTCAATACATCCTTGACAATAAATGGGACTTCCCAGTTAGGGGTAAATTTTCACTTAGATTGATCTTAGTTGTCAATGATCTTTTTCAAAACTAAGTCATGTTGTTTAAACTGCCGTAGTCAAACTTTTCTGTTGTAGGATCGGGCCATCCTTTGTTGATATAAGTGACCATGGAAGATAGCTGCTATTTGCCTTTCGTCTATTAGAGACAATTGGTGATACCCGTCTTGTATCCATTGGTCTTCATCCAGCTGAGCATCTATCAACACTCTAAGGGATTCCATTTCCACTTCTATGGGGAGCACTGCTTCCATCCCATAGGTTAATGCATAGGGGGTTGCCCCAGTTGAAGTGCACATTGATGTTCTGTAGGCTAATAGAGTAAGAGGCAATAAGTCAGGCCATCCTTTGTGATTGGTGGACATCTTTTGCATGATCTTCTTGATGTTTTTATTAGCCGCTTCAACTGCACCATTCATCTTTGGATGGTAGATGATGGAGTTAAGATGTTTGATGTGGAATTTGCTGCACAATTTCTCCATCATTTTGTTGTTGAGGTTCTTATTATTGTCTGATACAATTACCTCTGGTTGTCCATACCGACAAATGACATTGTTTCTGATGAATGCAATGATGACTTCTTTGGTAACCCTGGGGAAGGAGGCTGCTTCTACACACTTGGTAAAGTAGTCAATCATAGTGAAGATAAAGCGATGTCCATTACTGGCTTTGGGCTTGATTGGCCCGATCACGTCCATTCCTTACATGGAGAAGGGCCAAGGTGAACTCATATTATGGAGCTCCCTCGGAGGGGCGTGGATAGCATTCCCATGAATTTGGCATTGATAACATCTTCTGACGTGGTCATTGCAGTTAGCCTTGAGAGAGAGCCAGTAATATCCTATTCTGAGGATCTTCTTTACAAGTAGAGGGCTGCTCATGTGCGGGCCACAGACTCCACTATGGACCTCATCCATGAGCCTTTGAGCTTGGTCCTTGTCAAGACATTGGAGGAGACCTAATCCTGCCTCTCTTTTGTAGAGTGCATCTTCGATCAGGTAAAATTTCATAGCAAGTCGATGGATCTGCCTTTTCTCAGTCGGGCTCGCCTCAGTGGGTGTAGATCCATCTCGCAAGTACTCCTTGATATACTGATAGCAAGGTTGTTGGATGGGAGGTAGCACATTCGATACTTCTCCAACATAGTTCCCATAGGCTGGTGCCTTTTGCAGGGCCAATGTGACGCTTGGCATGTGTTCCTTGTCAGGTATGTGAATCAAGGAGGCCAAAGTTGCTAGCGCGTCTACGAAGTCATTCCTATTACGAGGAATGTGTAGAAAGGAGATCTCTTCTAACTCCAAAGCCATCTGCAAAACTTGTCAATGGTAAGGCAGCAAATGTAGCTCTTTGGTTTGATAGATTCCCGTGGATTGTTTGACTACCAACTCAGAATCCCCAAAGACAGTTAACTGCCTGATGCCCATTAAACGGGAAAGTTTTAGCCCCATGATATAGCCTTCATACTCAGCTGTGTTGTTGGTGCTGACAAAATGCAATTTGACAGCTACGGGATACTGCTCCCCCGTACCGGATACTAGAACTGCTCCAGCTCCAGAACTTTCCATATTAATAGCTCCATCGAAATACATGTTCCATGTTTGGCGTGTATCATACTGATGGTGTTGCTAAATTGCCATTACCCCTTCATCGGGGAAGTATGTTTCCAAGGGTTTGAAATCCCCTAAAGTTGCGACAGCCAGTTGATCCGCGATTCCTTGACCTTTAATGGACTTATGCGTCATGTAAACAATATCAAATTATTGTAGGATCAACTGCCATCTAGACAGTCGGCAGTTCAGCATGGGTTTACTGAAAACATACTTGAGAGGATCCACGCGGGATATAAGATGGGTTGTGTGACCATGGAGGTAATGCTGTAACCTCATGGTAGCCCATGTTAAAGCACAAAAAGTCTTCTCAATCAGAGTGCACTTGTGTGCACTGCTGCTGAATCTTTTGCTGAGGTAGTAGATAGCTTGCTCTTGGCCTCTATCGTCTTTCTGTCCCAGCATGTAGCCCATGGCATTGTCACTTATGGACAGGTACATCAACAGGGGAACATCATCCCTGGGTGGTACCAAAATAGGAGCTTTGACTAGCTGCTCTTTGATTGTAAGGAAGGCCTTCTAGCATTCATCATTCCATTTAATGGTGGAGTTCTTCCTTAACAACTTGAAAATAGGCTCATAGGTTGTTGTGAGTTGAGATATGAACCTACTGATGAAGTTTATTCTTCCCAAAAATCCCCGTATTTCCTTCTCTATCTGAGGAACGGGAATTTCCATGATGGCTGGATTTTGGTGGGGTCCAGCTCAATCCCTTTGTGGATGACTAGGAATCCTAGCAACTTACCTGATTTAACGCCAAAGGCGCACTTGGCTAGATTCAACTTCAAGTTGTACTTACACAACCTGTTGAAGAGCTTTCTGAGATGGTCTATGTGGTCTTCCTCCCTTTGGGACTTAACAATGATGTCATCCACGTAGATCTTTATTTCTTTGTGCATTAAGTCGTGGAAATAAGCCATCATGGCTCGATGATAAGTAGCTACGACATTGATGAGGCCGAACGACAACCGTTTATAGCATAGGGTTCCCCAAGGTGTGATGAAAGCAATTTTCTCACGATCTTCTTCAGCAACCATGATCTGGTGGTACCCCGCAAAGCAATCAGCAAAGGAGTACATGTCGTATTGAGCAGTATTGTCAATGAGAATGTGGATAAATGGCACGGGAAAGCTATCTTTAAGGCAAGCTTTATTCAGATCCCGATAATCCACGCAAACTCACACCTTTCCTCTAGGTTTAGGCACGGGAACGATGTTGGATATCCATTCAGGATATGTGGACACCATGATGATACCAGCTTGAAATTGTTTCACAATTTCTTCTTTCACCTTTAAACTCCACTCAGGTTTTTATCGCCTGAGCTTCTGCTTGACTGGCTTGAATCCCTATTTAATGGGAAGGTGATGAAGGACAATGTCAGTGGACAAACCAACCATGTCTTCATGAGACCATGCAAACACATCCTGGAATTGGGTTAGTAGTGCAACCATGTCATTCCTCTGGTTTGGAGTATGGTCTGAACCAATCTGGATTAACTTAGGGCTTTCTAAGGTTCCGAGATTGAAGGAGGTGGTTTGATCAAGGTTGGGTTTATGTTTGTCTTCGACCCATTCTTTAATCTCCTGAGGCACCTCAATGTCCTCTTGTATTTTCATCAAGTCTGAGTCCAACTTTTCATCAAAGTTACAATCCTTGTGGAGAAGAGGCATCTTATCGGCAAGTACATGCACATCTAAGTTTAGAGCCCTGAAACAAAATATGATTTCACTTAATATATATGAAACTGTTTAATCATACAAAGTGTTAACATGTACTGACAAAATGACTATTAATATTGTACAGAAAAGTAAGCAGTTATGATATCTACAGGGCAGAAGGAGTTCCTGCCCGTTTTACCCTTGTCGACTAATGCAAGGAGTGCTGTTCCAATTGGCAAGAGCAAAGTCCTGGTGGACTGCAGTGATGGAGGGGCTGCCATCGTCCTCCTTCTCCAGAATGATGACCATTACGTCTGGGCAATCATCGTCTGGGGTGTATCTGTTTATATGTTCATCATGGATAATGATGCGTACGCCTAACATCATTCGGACTATGTCTTGTTTAATTCTTCATTCCTCTTCTTCCACCTTGGGATCTAGAACAAAGACGGTTTGGAATATAACATAGCCATTACGTTAGCTGGCACCTTTACCAGAGATTGTGCAGACTCTGGATTTACAGGTGGAGATAATCATTTTGTAACTGAAATTGGAGGAATCTGCTTATACTTATGTGGATTCCTATGACTGGAAATGGCAGAATAGCCTAGTCCAGCTGTCCCAATTTGACTGATCACTCGAATCGGGTGCTCAATACCCTGATGACTTCTACCCAGCCCTTATCCCGGCTGGTGTCCCAAAGACATCATTTCTTGTGTAGCTGCTATCACTTCGACAGAAATCTTGGGTACGGGAAATGGTGTCCCAATGGAATGGTATTAAGTGTTGCTCACTTCCAAGGCATGAAAACTAACCAGCTCAACTTCTGAATTGAAGCTGATGAGTGGCATGTCACCATGTATTCCGGTTCAGTGTTGACTGTGACTAGGCTATTGTTGATAATGTATTTAAGTTGCTGATGAAGAGTGGAAGGGACAACCCTAGCCATATGAATCCACGGTCTTCCCAATAGTAGGTTGTATTCTGAATCTATTTTGAGCACGCGAAAAGATACACAGAATGTATGGGGACCAATCTCAATTGGCAACTCAATCTCTCCAATTGAATTTCGACGGGCTCCATCAAAAGCTTTAATAACCGTATGGCTGCTCCGGATCCGTTTGAGATTGACATTCATCTTCATCAACGTAGCGTAAGGATATATATTCAGAGACGAACCTCCATCTATCAAAACTCCAGCTAGCATATATCCGGAGGACAAAATCACAATATATAACGGCTTGCAATGACCAGTCCCTTCGGGTGGTATGCATCATCAGTGAAAGATATCACATTGTTGTTAAAAATGTGATCAACCAAATGTTGAAAATTTTTCACATCCACTGATTTCGGTAAGTAGGCTTCTTCCAAAACCTTCAATAAGATTTTCCTGTGATCCTCAGAAGTTAAAACCAAGCCTAGTATTGAAATTTAATGTGGAGCTTATCTTAAGCTTAAAAGCACATTGGCTTCATTATAACCCATAGTACGGAGGAATTTTTCAATCTTCTCCATGGGAATTTTCCCCTTTGATTTGATGGTGGGCTTCATCACCCGTTGGGGAAGATACAGTGGATTCTCCTTCAACACTGCAGTAGTTATATGCGAAGTGGATCCTTCAGCTTCTCCATAATTCTAGGGGACTTTTTGTATGCAGATAACAGGATATTGTGGTTTGAATGGTAAGTTGATTGACTCTGGTGCAGCCACTTTCAAAGGATTGTCAATTCCTTTGAGTTGAATTGTTTGTATTGTGAATGGTTTGACAGTCCCATCAACCTCAGCAGCTATAACTGCTACCAGTCCCTTCTATTTAGTAAGACAAGTATTTTCACTCTCAAATAGCACAGTATCGTTGTCTGCCAGTTGCAGGACACCGCTATCAATTAGATTCTGAATAAGGTGGTGGAGTGCCCAACATTCTTCTGTGCTGTGACTGCGAGAATAGGAGTGATACTGACATACTCCATCAGAATTAAACTGTCCTGAATGGGGATTAATTGGAGGTAGAAGGGAAGTGATCCTTCCTTCATTGATCAGCATCTGAAGTATCTCCTCCATAGGTTGGCCTAGATATGTAAATTCCCTTCTATTGGAAAAATCTCGACGGGCTTTGGCAGTTGCTCTCTTTGTCACTTTGTCCTCCAATGTTTCATATTTTGAAGGTGACGAGGGAGTATTCATAACCAAGGGGAGGAGACTAGCATGCTCCTGGCTGACTAATTGGTGTGCGACTTGATCCTGATAGGTCACCAGTTCTGCCAATTGCTCAATCTGTTTACATAGAGCTTTCATCTTTTGTTCCATTACAAACTGGAACTTTGCATAATCCCATTTGTCAACACTGTTTTTGATGGTATAGGATGATTCACAGTTAAAATTGGAACTCTGTCCACTGCTCAAATTAATCATGTTGACCTCTTCCTCTTTGTGTTGAGGAAGAGGGTTGTCTTGTACGTGAGGTTGATCTGGCTTGGTGACCATGATCTCACCGTTGTCTATTAAATCTTGGATCTTGTGTTTCAAGGCCCAACAGTCTTGATTATCATGTCCAGGTGCCCCGGCATGATAAGCACATTTTTGAGCAGCATTGAAACCCTTCCCATTAGGGTTGGCTGGTGGAAGAAGATATGTAATTTTCTTCTGAGTGGTCAGAAGATTGAGAATGTTCTCGAGTGAGTCCCCTAGGGGTGTGAACACTCGAGGGTGTTTAACTTCTCCACCCTTAGGCAATTGAGGGTTGGAAGACTGTGCCTTTTTGACCTTGTAATATCAAGGAAACATCCTCCTCTTTCTTTTTATGGACCCTCGGGGGGTTGTTTCCATAAGTTCCGGACTGGATGTGTTCAGCAACAACTTTAAAAGCGGCTAGGTCTTGAATCTTTCCTGACTTCAACCCCATTTCAGCCATCTCTCCATGTTTGATCATTTCAAAAAATGGTTTACCAATGCTAGCTAAAAATATCTCATAGAAAGGAGCTTCTTGTATGTGTATAAAGGTCATGACCATTTTTGACTCCGTCATAGAAGGAATAACTTAAGTAGCAAGGCGCCTCCACCTTTGAGCATACTCTCTAAAAGACTCATTGGGCTGTTTCTTGACCTTGGTAATCTGGTACCGGTCAGGAGCCATCTGAGACTGGAAGCTGTATTTTGTAAGGAAGGCATGATCTAGTTCTTCCTAGCTATGGATCTTTGAGTTGTCTAATCTGGTATACCACGAATGGGCTTCTCTAGTTAGACTCTTTTGGAACAGCTGCATTCTAAGCTTCTCATCCTCTGCATAAGATCTAAGTTCTCCAATGAACACCTTCAAATGTTTATAAGGATCTCCTAACCCATCATATTTTTTGAAGTCAGAAGTTTTGAACTTCTCTGGATAATGAACCCCAGGAAATATACAAAGGTCAGCATATGAGACACTCCCGTGTGCTCCAATTCCTTTGATAGAACGAAGGGTTTCTTCCATTTGAAGGACCTTTTTCCTGATGTCACCGGTGTCTAGATCTCCTTTGAGATGGGTGTTTTCAGGGTTTTTATCTGTGGTAAGCAACTGTATTTCTGGATTTGTTTTCTCTGAACCTTTAGCTTCTCCCTGTGTAGAGGATTCAGCATGTATGGGTATCTTCGTACCCTGAGTAGACTGATGTAGTTCTTTAAGCAGAACAACCAAATCTATAATTTGTTTACTTAATCCGTCAAATTCTTCGCTAGAAACTGGATTTGACTGGTCAGATGAAGACATGATTGGCTGTAGGCTCGTGGCCTTTTTGGACTTTGACCGGGTAATAGGTCTGATTACTTCCCTGCGAAAAACTTACATAGTTTAGTCTTAGGGATTTGTATAAATGTCTACATGCTATGTGATGTATCTGCTTTAGAAATTTTATCCTGCAAACGGATGTTAACTGTTTGTAATACAGAATAGCATGTTAATTTAAGTATGCACATTTTTCTTCATATTTCTCATTATATGGAGATGAATATGGAAAGAAATTACAAGTAATTGACTGTATGAGTAATTTGAAATGAAAAATCGTGAAGAGACTTTCCTCCGCGTTTGGTTTATTAGAAGCTGACCTATCTTAGGTTACTCTCGCAGCTTTTTGGAATGAAGGTTCCCAAATCATCGCAATTTACTCAACGGGAAGTTAATCTGGCCTTTCAACTGGAGCGAATTTGGGTGGTGCCTTTCCTGAGCCTCGTTGGAATTAGTCTTCATACGAGTCCAGTAATCAAACACTGACAGGATAGCCTCCTGGTGGAGGAACCACACAGCATACATTCACATACAACGTGTCTCACCGTTTATGAAAATGATGACATGTGCGAAGCACTAACATCACAGACAGATATATTGCAGTGCAGTAAAGATGCATTCGTACACATTCATCAAAATATAAATGCAACATCCATACACAAGCATATAACAGTTTTGAAAAGCTTATAATAGCGGCTTAAGTCCTCTTACTGGTGTCCCCAGTAGAGTCGCCATCTGTCGACGTCGGGATTTTTATTTGTCCCTTTTCTGTTCTTGTTTTTTGTGTTATCATGTTATGTGAGATTTGTTTGAAAAAAAACAAGTGAAAAAGGTCTGACATTTATATGTCGACGATTTGACTGTAAGAGTCACCAGTTGGTTTTTTAACTAGTTGTACCAACACAACCGAGAAAAGGTTTGCACATTGACCCAGTGATGTGACACTACAAAACGGGTCTGTGAAACCGAGATTCATTAGGGTCCGGGAACTTGCTTATG